>PITA01005945.1:0-35447 GCA_004023965.1 Spilogale gracilis
GTGATGATGGTGATATTGGTGGTGATGGTGATGGTGGTGATGATGGAGATGGTGAGGGTAGTGGTGGTGATAATAATGATGATGATGGTGGTGGTAGTGGTAGTGCTTCTGGTGATGGTGGTGGAGATGGTGGTGGTGATGACAATGGTGGTTTTTGTGATGTGAAGAGCATGGGTCTGCCTCATTTGGAAGACTCAGGGAGCCAAGCTCAAGAGTCCATATGGCCCTCTCCTCAATGCTTCTTGAGCCAGTGGCTGGTTTATTTAATGCATATGTCCTTCTGCCTACGGTTATTGCACTGTTGCCTTTTCTAGTCTGCAACTCTGGGTGGGGTTCTCCCTCTCAGAGCTGTCCCTACATCCTGTCCTCCCAGGCAGCCCCTTTCTGGTGTGCTGTCCATCTCCCAGTACTCAGGAGGTGTGACTGGGGGCATCCCTATTTCTGCACCTATCCCACACCTAACTGAGGGATGGGCTGATGGGCTTCCTTACTTTGTCACTGTGTGATGAATGGAGGCTGAAATGAGTCCAGACTGGAGATATGGTAAGGCCAGGGGAAGAACTCCCTGGACTCCAAAGAACTCTCCATTGCTCTACAGCCCTCCTCTCCACCCCTGCCTACCCTCATGTCCTGGGGCCAGGCAGACACCAACTGCTGCCCCCCTCTCCCCCACACTAGAGCCTGTATCTGCAGGGCCCTCCGAGTCCTGTCTGTCCCATGTTCACTGCTGGGCTGTGACTCCCACCTGGTCTTGGTTCCAGGGTGTGCCTACACGTGTCTACACACACGGGCACAAACACATGCACTCAGCAGACCCATCGACATACACATAATCCCACATACCCATCCATGCACTCAGCTGGCTCCACAGGATCCAGAGCACACAGCCAGGACAAGCGGAGCCGGTCTGAACATCTGTTCTCCTGAACCCAGGATCCTGTGCCCCTTGCTGTGCCCCACTTGGCCTTTAATGCCACCTGAGCTTCGTAGGTACCCTGGATGGACATCACCAGCTAGTGCTTGTATGCTCCCGGTAACCCACTCACTTCTGTGCAAAGTGGAGCTGTGCTGATGGTGCAGCTCTGTGTGTTCATACCTTCACTCTGTGCGTCCTTGCCCTCACGGTCTGTACCCTTACACTCACTCCGTGTGTCCTTACACTCACTCCGTGCATCCCCGCCCTCACCGCGTGCATCCCCGCCCTCACCGCGTGCGTCCCTACCCTCACTGTGTGTAATACCCCATCAGGGTCAGGCCACAATGCCTTCATCCATTCTTCTCTCCTGACCCCACTCCTGGACCTGCCAGGAGTCACCCACATTAGAGGACGGCTTGTCCTGACCTAGGAGCAATGGCTGGCACTTCCAGGCAAGGTGCCCATGCTCTCTCCCCACCAGGCCACACGGAACAGCCTCCTGTGACCTCTTAGGTGCATGGGGCGGGCCTGTGGGCTGTGCACCTGGACACTGAGGTACACAGATCAAAGGGCAGCACAGTTTGCTGTCCAGTGTGGATGACCCTCAGGGGTACCAGATGCCACTGCGCTTGGCCATGCAGCTGGTGTGGCTGGGGTCAGGGGGCAGGTCAGCTGGGACAGGCCAGTGGAAAGAAGCTGGAGAGGCTGGTAGACGTGCGGCGTAGCGGCTGAGTGGCAGAGAGGGCCGGGCCGCAGTCCGGGTGCAGCCGGCCTCAGATCTCTGCCACGTGCACCTGTGGGAGTCGCAGGCAGACCCGTAGGGGACACCCCGAGGCCTGCGGGCTTGTCTTCGCTCCCACCGTCTCCAGCCCTAAGCGCACTGAGCCTTCCTGAGGCCAGAAGCCCGTCCCCCAGCACATCTCGTTTTTCAATCCCTGGGTTCCGAATGTCCTCCCCGGCTGCCAGCCACACGGGGATCACTGACTGAGTGGACGGACAGACAGACGAGTGAATGAATGAAGTAGACGGAGGTCATCAGGAGGCGAGGTGCTCAGTAATGCACGGAATTCCAAGTCAGGTCCAGTCAGTGGGCTGCAGGGGATCTTCAGGGGGCCAGAGGCCTGGCCGGGGACCCAGAGTGGGGCTCTTGTTTCTCTGTCCTTACCGGCACCCGGCCCCGAGGAGACCCAGTGGCCTGTCAGGTGCAGCCCCCACCCTGACCCACCCGTGCAGTGCCTGGCCAGGGCCTGGGGCTCAGAGCGCGGGGGGAAAGCGAGCCCCAGTTCACTTGCAACGACGGCGATGAGGGGAGGGCCAGTGGTTTACAAGAAGGTGACAGTGGCCTTGGGTGGCCTGAGAGGAGCCCAGCAAAGGAGATGAAGGGCTGGGAATTGGTCCCATGAAGCCCAGGAAGGGGCAACTATCATATGCCTGGGGGTCCCCACCTCTTCCCTTGATGGCAGGCCCTCCCTTCCTACCTGGCTGGGTCCCGGAGAGAGGAAGGTATGTGAGAACAAGACTCAGGCTGACTGCTGTGGTCCCAACGCACGGAGCTAAGAGCCTCCCGCGGGACTCCGTGGTGGCGTTAAGTGGGCTCTCTCCAGGAAAGGATGCTGCTGGGGCCGCAGCACTGCCTGCCCACCCTGCGCCTGCCTCCCCGGGCTCTCCCCACACAGCCTGCTGGAAGGACGGGCGGGAGGCTGGTGCGCCGGGTGGCCCGGAGGGTGACTCAGCCGGAGCTGTGTGCCAGTGAGTGGCAGAATGTAGCCTGCCAGATTAAATTAGGCGCCTCAAAATTAAAAATACATATTTATTTTAACCGGTCGGGGTGTTCGGAGAGAGATGAAAGGGAGGGGAGATGAAATATTACAAATTAGATAATTAAGGCAGCAGAGAGGGGAGCGTGCCGGAATGGGAACCAGGAGGGTGAATCGTGAATCTCCCATGCTGTGCCAACGTAGTGGGGAAAAAAGAGTGAGCTGTGGAGACAAAAAATAAATAAACAGGCAACAAAACCCAAAGCCAGCCAGTCGAGAGGGTTCCATTAGTGCTCGTTTAGGGAATTAGTGGAGGGAAGGGAGGCCAGCTAGCGGGCCTGGGACCAGGAAGCCCACGGGGCTGTAGGACAGCTGGCAGAACTGCACTGGGCCGGGCACCATGGCGATGGAGGGGGAGCGAGCGACAGCGCTGGCCCATCCCAGGGGCAGGGTCACCGGGTGCGCGGCATAGGAGGAGAGCCCGCGACGGTGGCCGGATGGAGAGGGGCACGTGGCGGCCGGGCCGCAGCGCGGTCATGGACATGCCTGGAGAAGGTCAAGCTGACTGGAGACACATGCTGCTGGCCCCCCGGTGCCCTGAGGGGTGACGTGGCAGGACTGAGGGCATCACCGATGGCGCCGGGGCCGGCAGGGGTGGAATGCAGGCTAGGGGGGAGGACGACGTGGCATTAAGGGGACAGTGAGGGAGGTGTTGGGGGGGAGTGGATCTGGGGACCCGGAGGATCTGGCGTCAGGCCAGGGATGGGAGCGCCCGGGGCAGGCTCAGACCCCAGCTTGGCCCCTAAAGTCGGGGGGCCCTGGGCCCCCCACATCCCTGCTGCACTCTTTATATTCCCTGGGGTCACGTTCTGCTGACAGAATGTTCCCTGAGGGCCCGAGGGGGGCGGGAGTGTGGCAGGCGGGCCGCGCGGCTGGTGGGGTTGATGCACCTGAGCCAATGATGGGGGAAGACTGTGGGCGGGCTGGGGTCCCCGTGGGGCCTGGCGTGGAGGGAGTCTCCATCCTCGCCCCTCCGGCCAGGCCCGTGGCCCAGAGTCCCGCATCCTGAATGGGGTGCGGGAAGGGAGGGGGCCTGGGGCATGGCCCCAAGGGTGTTAATAGAGGCATCTCATGGGGCGGTGCTTACGGAGGTGACGGTCTCAGGCACATCCCCACCCACCCACAGCCCAGGATGACGCAGCTTCGTGCATTCCCGCCTTGTACAGAGTGGGACAGGCAGGCCATGTGGGTCACAAATGGGGTCATGGCTGTCGAACTTGTCCCTCCCAGGCTGACCTCCTTAGTGCCCATGGCCACCGGCGCCCTCGGGGCCCCATATTTAGATGGCGTGAACAGCTGTTCCCCAAACCCTGAGAAGGTGGGGGAGGCTGTTTCCCAACACATCAAAGGAGAAAAGACACAAGGACTTCTCCCCTCTCCCTCCCCTTCCCTGGCTCTGAACAGGGGTCACGTGACAGGCCCTTGGGGTGCAGGGCTTATTGTCAGCCACGCAGCCCTCGCAGCCCAGTCCGCCCCTTGGTCTGGACCCATCACCGCCGAGAGCAGAGTCTGGGTTTCCTGCAAGGGGAGGGGCCTGGCTCGGGGCCACCCCACAGCCCTGTTTGCTCTCGCTGAGGCCCGCTGGGACCTGCTCTCTCCCAGAGCCAAGATGGAGATGGGCAGCCACCCGAGAGCGTCTCTGGGGCTTTGCCGAACCAACCGCCACACCTGCGGAGCCCCAGCTCAGAAATCCAGGGGCCAGGTGGATCCCCAGCATCAGGCCAGGTGGGACGGGGGCCCTCCTGACGGAAGGCGCTCTGGTGTACCCACGAGCCCATGCCCCTTCTGCCTTCCTGAGGGCCCCGGGAGGGAAGGGGCCACTCATTATACAGACGAGCTGCCGGTATCTGAGGCTGTGGGCTGAGCGCAGACCGCGCATGGGCCAGAGGAGCAGGCAGCTGGAGTCCCAGACCGTGGCCACTGGCCGGAGCCGTGTCCACGTCGGGCACAGAGGCGGCCGGTGGGTCAGGCTGGGGCACCCCGCAGCTCTGGCTGGGCTCTGGCTCACCCTGGTCCCCACCCGAGGGCCTCCGTCACCGCCGAATCTGCGGTGGCAGTAGGTGTGGTAGCAGGCGCCTCTGTGTGCAACCCAGGTGTGTGTGTGTACACGTGCAGAAGATACACACACACGCCCGTGTGCAAGCGTGTGCACCCGCTCCAGCTCGGGCGTGGACATGTGTAAACCCAGGACGTACATGCAGACCTCACAGGGTGAGTGCACACGCATGTGTGTTCGTTATATGCGTGCAAGCCCGCCTGACCCGGGCAGCCGGTGGAGGAGACCGGAGCGGCAAATCCCTCTGGTCTTGGACAGTCTGGGGGTGTGAGAAACAGACCTTCCAGAGTGTATGAAGGTCGTGCTGTGCTTTTCACAGTTCCAAGGAAGGTGTCAGGTGCTACCTGTGAATTTAAAATTGGGCCAAATGGAGACCAGCAAAGTGTCCTGGGCTCAACAACCAGGCTGGCCGGCTTCTTAGTCCTAGGACTGTCATGTCCGGGTTTCTCCCTGTCTGTGCGGGTGGCCTAACCCTCGCCCCACTGTGTGGGATGCTCCTCCCCCCCTCCCCTCCAGTGCTCCTCCTCCCACAGGAGGCCTTCTGTGTGTTCCCTTGGCTCCTTTCCCTTCTCAGGACTCTGCTCACACAGGAAGACTGAGCCTTATGCCTCTCTCACAGCACACATCTCCCCTGTAGGATCTTTTGGGAAGCTTCATGAGCCTGTGACAGAAAATGCAACCCAAGCCAGCTTAAACCACAAAGGGGATGGATTGGCTCAGAGAAATGAAAAGGCTAATCTTTATGGGTTTCAGGTTAAGTGTGATCAGGGCTCCAACTTCGCACATACTCTGTTGGTCAGAACTTAGGTCAAGTTGCAAGGCAGGCTGGGAAGTGAGGTGCATATTTGGGCCACTTCTCACCCAGCAAGACACTCAGGCTTCCATTCCCGAGGAAGGAGGGACACCAGGTAGTAGAGCCTGGGCCACGTGGATGGAGACACCACCTCCTGAGGGTGCTCGAACATCCCAGCGCAGGGCCTGGAAGTCTGGGCTTCTGTGCCCATAGGCAAGCAGATTGGTGCTTTCTCCAGGAGCTGCGGGGTGGGGTGACTCAAACACTGTGCTCCCCCGGGGAAGCCACACTCTGGGGGGGAGGGGACGAGCCTTAGCCTCAGGCAAGGGTATCAAGGGACACAGGAGATGGCTGAGGAAGGATTTCATTTGGATGCTTTGGGCAGGGAAGAGGCAGGGCAGACCAAGGCAGGGAGGACCCCAGGGCTGGTGGTGGAAAAGCCCACCCAGGGGCCAGACTATGGTGACACCCCAGAGATGGGCCGTCCAGTGAGCTGGCCTGCTGCCCAGAGAGGGTGGGGACAATGCCAGCCCCTGGCCACCTGACATCGGTGGGCGAGACGTGGTGTGGGTGGGGCCTCCTGGCCGCCGCTCCAGTGAAGCCCCAGGCCCTGACCGGACACCCCTGCCGCCCGCTTCCTGCCTGCCCTCCTTGCCTTGCCCAGATCCTCAGAGCCCCGAGGGCCATGCCCAAAGCCAGAGGGTCACGTGATTCGTTAACAAGCCCCTCCTGCAGCGGGAGAGGCTTTGGCACCCCCCTTGGTGGCCACGAGTGGGAGTTGGCAGACAGCCCAGTCCTGGCCCCCACCCCAGAGCCCCCCGAGCAGTAGGCCCCTTCCCGTCATCCCCCATGCTGGGGCCATGCCGAGGCCTTGGGAAGTTTCTGCATGGGCCTCCTGCTCTGATCCAGCAGGGTGCCGTCCCTGGCCGTTGCCCAGGCCCCACGGTATCCTACGAAAGTGCAGACCCGGCCGGAGGACAAGGCAGAGGCAGACCAAGGTCGCTGCAAGCCCACTGGGTGGCTGCTGGCTGCAGCACACCCTCGTTTCAAACCCCGGTCCCTCCCACTCCCTGGGCTGCCCTGTGGCCTGTTGAGCAGGGGACAGGGTCTCCACCTGAGGGTGTACCCGGCAGAGGCCCGTACGCTCCAGGCGCCCAGCGTCCTCCCTCCTGCTGCCCACACCCCGACGCTCCTACCAGTGGTGGCCCTGGAGCCCCGCCGTCCCTGGGGCTGAGGCCCCCATCCTAGACAATTAAACATAAAAAACAAACACGGGGGTCTAGGGGCTTGCCACGCGTTTGCATCCGTGAACCCGCCACCACAATCAGGTACAGAACTGTGTCATCACCCTGAGCACTCCTCCACCGGGCCGAGGGCCAGTAGTGCACCTGCGACGGGGCTGGGCACCGAGCCAGAGGACAGGGGCCACGGGGGGCGGGGCAGGGGCTCCCAGGCAGTGGCAAGAAGGGATGCGCTGGCTGCCCGAGCAGGAATTGGTTCTCTCCCATCATGCAAACCCTTTCCACCTTTGCCTTTGAGGAAAGACCTACTCAGAGGCGGGGAGGAGGGAAGGGTGTTTGCGGTCACAGCCGCCCCACCCCAGCCTCTGGCCACCACTCCCAGGACCTCTGTTCTAACAGTCAGGTCCTTTGAGGATGTCCCGTGGGGGGAGTCCTCCGCGGCTGGCTTCAGGGACCCACAACTTAGCTGTGCTGTTGGCGCGCACCAAAGCGTGTCCCCTTTCCGGCTGGGTACCGTTCCGAGGCGTGAACCTGCCCCGCGGGCCTCAGCGCCATCCACGGAAGGACACCAGTCAGTCCTCAGTTTGGGGCGAGCACAGATGAAGACACCATGACTACCTGAGGACAGGCTCGTTTCGCTCGAGTGAACGCCGAGTGTGGACACCGTCTTGCCAGGAGGCCGACGGGGCCCGCGCACGCAGACATTGGACTCGTGAAGTGGCCACCAGCCTGTGCAGAGCGGCTGTCCAGGTGCGCCTCCACCGGCCACGGGACTCCCAGTGCCCACTGTCCCGCCTGCACCGCGTCGGGTCAGTGGAGTGAGGCGGGACCCCGTGATGGTTTGTGTCTGTGGTTCCCGACGACGACCGATGTGCCCGAGAACGAATTTCCTAGTCTGCTGACCTTGAGTCTGTGAGTGCAGGCATTTCACTGAATATGGAGAACTTTCAGCCCTTCTGTCTTGAATTTGTTTCTACGCCCCGCTCCTTCCCATCGTCCTCGGAGACCCTTGTCTCTGATCTCTATTGCGAAGGATAGACCTGCTGGTAGGATCCGCCCCTGCACCCGCTCTGCCTGGGCACGTCGTGGTGCCTCTCCCCCGGATCTGGTTCAAGCCCCAGCCGTCGTGTCCCTTCACCCAGCAACTGGACTCACATCACCACTAGCTTTATTTTATGTGTCTTTCGGTTCTCACATTTCCTCCTCGTCTACTTTCTATCTTCTCTTCTGTTTCGCGGAGGCTTTCTGGATTTCCATTTGTTTCAAGAGTGTTTGCTGTTCCCTGCGGGAACCCTTGCTGATAACTGTCTTCTGGCCTTCGCCGGTCCTAGCGTCGGCGCTGTCTCGAGCTGGCTGCTATTTGCTGTTGTGTGCCCTGCTCCCGCGTTTGCCAAGTTGCTTGGATTATGCCTTGGAGATTCTGAACGCCGAGAACCAATTCCTGCTCGGGCAGCCGGCGCCTCCCTTCTTGCCGCTGCCTGGGAGCCCCTGCCCCGCCCCCCGCAGCCCCTGTCCTCTGGCTCGGTGCCCAGCCCCGTCGCAGGTGCACTGCTGGCCCTCGGCCCGGTGGAGGAGTGCTCGGGGTGAAGGTTCTGGATCTGTTCTAGTCCTGGGAAGGTGCACATACTTTCACATGAGGAAGTGGCAGGACCAGGTGCGTCCAGGCGGCCTGCTCTAGCCGGCCTCCTGGGGCCGTGATTCCGGCTGCAGGTCAGTGTTTAAAGGCCCTCAGTGTGCCCCCCTTCCGTCCTGGGCGGGCCCCCATGGCCACTCTGGGCCGGGCCTGCCCTGCCACGGACTTCTCACAGGGGCTGTGCACACTCAGCGTGGTTTTGTCCTCGGCAATCAGAAACAAGTGTACGGGGTCACTTTCCCAAGCCCCTTCTCTGTGTTCTCCAGATGCCCTCTCTTTCCTGGGACCTTCTGGCCAGGACGTGTGTTTTCATGAGGACACCCGCTGTGTGCCTCCCTCCCCGCCCGCCTGGTCCGAGGACAGAGTAGAAGAGGAACAGTGTGGGTCCATCTCGCCTTGTTGAGAGCACAGCTCCTGACCGCGGAGGGCGTTTTGTCCTTTGGCGTTCGCAGTGGGTGCCCACAGAGCACTGCTCCCGTGCCAGTCCCTGGGCGAGGGCTTCTGGGGGGCCGGGGTAGCAGGGAAAAGGAAAATCGCGCCGGAGTTTCTCCCACTCTCCTTGTCAGGAGTCCTCTCTGTCGTTCTTGGAGCAGGGACTAGAGGGACTTCCTTTGCGCTCTCCTGTGGGCACAAGTACCCATTCCTGACCTCAGGAGGCCCGAGGGAAAGTGGGGGGAACACCAGTGACCTGAGGGCTGCTTCACCTTCCGGCATCTTCCCCAGCCACGGGCTGAGGCGGGCTTCACAGAGCTCTGATGCGGCTGCTCAGTGCCCGGGGTCTGGATCTTCCGCCGTGCTCGGTGGGAGGGGGCAATGGAAGTTGGGCTTTGTCGTACCCAGACCCTCAACCCCCGGCGCTTTAACACAGTCCTCCCTCCCCGGTCTCAACCCCGACCTAGTTCCCGATGGAAGGAGAAGGCGAAAGGGGGTGGAGTGCCCCCAATTCACTGTCTGTCTTTGCAACAGTGAAGGGTCCCAGACCCTCTTCCAGGACCCTTGCCTGTGAAGGCAAGGCATCACCCGTGTGCGGAAGGTCAGGGGGAGCTAACCAGGCCAGCGATAGGGCAGGCGACAGCGAGGCCCTCGAACTCCAAGTCGTCACTGGCCACACAGCCTGAGCTCCCCATCTCCCGAGTCATTCATGAATTCAGAGCGGGTAGGTGCGTACCAGCATTGTCTGGCCTTCTGAAGATTCCTGGGCTCTCTGAGAAAGTGAAATTTTCTCTCCCTGCACTGAGACTAAGCTTCCCTCCTTGGTTCCTCAGAAACACCTTTACCTTCTCTCTGGACGCGGGCCTGTGGTGCCTTAGATACTTGTCCGGAAACTTCTCTTCCTTTCCTGTCACTGAACGGGCGAGAGGGCCAAGCACCTGTGGCCCCCACATGGCCTGCGCAGGATGGGGAGCGGTCAGATGGCGGGCCCTTGGTGGGCGTGGCGGGAGTGTCCATGGCAGGACATGGGGGATGGGATGGCACCCGGCGGTGGCAACAGTGACGACGGAGGTTCCAGTGACCCTGTGGTGGCAGCGGGAATGGCAGCCGGGTGAGGAAGCTGCTTCGACTTTCGCCCCCACCCAGCCGCGGGGACCCTCATGGTCCCCGCAGGCCTCCTGGCGCGCTGCTGCCTCCTGACGCCCGGCCACGGCCAAGCCCGGCGAGGGGGAGCCGGCCGGGAGCCCAGCCTAACGCCCATCTCCCAGGCCTCTGCACCCTGCGGGTCCTCCTCGCGCCCCTCCCCCCGCAGGTCCCCAGGTCACCTGGTGAGACTCCTTCCCAGTCTGCGGGTGGGGGGGATGGGTGATGACAGTGGGAGGCCGAGGTCCCCAGTGCTGGGGCTGCTGGGCTTGGAGCACGTTTGCTTGGATACCCTCTGTCCCTCAGCGTCCTGGGAGGCGTGCTGTCTCTGACTGGCATTTCCCAACCGCAGAGAAGCCCAGTAATTCACGCAGAGCACGGACAGGGGCCAGGCTGTGGGGGGCAGCCTGAGGCACCCCGGCCCAGGGGCCTTGCGAGACAGGCCTTGGACCCTGCTGTCGTCCAGGAGGCGTAGGAAGGATGTGCCGTGAACCTCCCTGCAGGGGCCAGGGCCCCTCCCCAGCCCAAGACAGCGGGGGCGGGGGGCGGTGTGTGACTGTGGGTGGTGGGCCCGCGTGATCTCGGGGGGCCTGGGGGTGGCGTGGGAGAGCTGGGGGCTGGTGCACTGACCTGGGTCCGGTTGCAGGGATGGGGTGGGGCGAGAGGAAGCTGATGGGCTGGAGCCCCTGCAGACCCTGAGTGGGGGCCGGGCAGCCCTGTGGGCTGTGTTCTTGGAGGGGCACAGGGATTCTTCTCTGCCTTCCCCTGCAAGGATCCACTTTGAGTTTCAGGACGGGAGACGCAGAGTCTCAGCACGCCCCACTCCTGGCCTGCAGCCATCTTGGGAAACAAGCTCCAACCAGGAGTCCAAGACTTTCGCAGCAGGTTCGAGGGTCACAGGGTGGGGAGGCCCAGGACCCTGAGGACTCACTCTGCAGAGCTGTGGGCATTTCAAGCTGTGTGAGGAAGGCTCCGGCTGCTTCGCAGGCCCTGGGAAGAGAGCAGCCCACCGGCAGGGACCCTTCTGATGGCCTAGTGTGGCCCTGAGGGAGGGACCCAGCGTCCCGGGGGGTGGGTGGCAAGTGGTCTGCAGCCCCAAGATGCGACCCAAAGAGGCCTGCCCCATGAAGCTCTGGGGAAGCGGGTGGGACGAGCCCCCTGGAGGAGGGGAAGAGCAGGGGGAGCAGAGGTGTGCTGGGGAGGGCCAGGGGTGGCGAGCCTGTTATCACCCTTCCCCAGTGCCGGTACGCCCCGCCCTGGGAGGCCAGCTGCCCTGTCACCCACTAACGCCCTCCTTGACCCCATTTCAGGTGGCCTGTCCTTTCTCCACCTCACAGCCTGTTCTCGCCCCCGGTGTGGCCAACACTCCTCGGAGCTGTGGGCACACCTCTGCGCGCCTGGTGGGGGGGCTCTGTGCTACCCACAGCCGCCTTCCCACTGGGCTCCCGCTGCACCCGGCAGAGGCGGCGGCCCCTCAGCTGTTCCAGGCCAAGTCCAGAGCAGGGCGGTAGGGAAACAGGCCGTCCCTCCACCAGGGGCTCTTAGCCGCCTCCCGTCTTGGAGACTCAGTCTCCCATGTCTCACTCCCACTGCACGGACTGCAAATGCCAGAAGTCTCCGCCTGGGGGTCTGGGCCAGGGCACACCCCGAGACCCCAGGCAGAGAAAGCAGTTGGCCCCCAAGGAGCAGGCAGGCTGGGGGAGGATAGCCAGGCCCAGCCGCAGGATCTTACGGAGGGACATCCCGGGGTCAGCAGCTGGACGCCTGGTTTCTGCCAACAGAGTGACGTCTGTGTTGCCCAGCAGCTTCCTGGGTGGCAGGTGCGGTGCTGGGAGGGGCCTCCCTGCTGCTGGGGGGGGCACTCCCGCAGTGATGCCCGAGTCTGGCCGTGCTCCCTGGCCCGGAGCTGACCTGCCTTCCCCTGGGGTCCTGCTCCACTTGCTGCCTCTGCAGACAGCCCCATGGGTGGGGCCCAGTCAGCTGACGGGGGGCCCCAGCACTGCTCCCTGGACCGAGGGGTGGTGGAGTGTGATAGCTGGAAATGACCTTCCAGGACACAGCAGCTAATTTCCCAAACTCCTTGTGGCTCATGTGGCCCTGAGCCAGGTCCCATTCTCACTGCACACCTGCAGCCCTCAGGCTCTGCCCGCCTCCCCATCTACAAGGTGTCTCTCCCTTCACAGAGCACCTCCTAGCCAGGGCGGGTGGGGGTCCTAACTCAGAGAGCAAGGAAACCCAATAAACCCCCCTCAGTTCCTGGCAGGACTGCTTCAGGCCTAGGGGGGGTCCAGGAGCTCGTGTGGTACCCTAGGTACCCCACCTCACTCCTCAGCTCTCAGACAAGCTCCTGCCCGTGGCGTAAAAATGGGTGCCTTCAAAATGTGCACCTGTTACGGGCCCAGCGGGAGAGAGGCAGAAGAGGCTGGAAGGGCCCGGCTGGGAGGGGGAGCATCAGGAATGGGGTCCTGGCACCATGGTGCCCACAGGAAAGAGGGATTCAGCCCACATGCAGACCCTGAGACTGAGATTTGCCTGCTGGAAATTTCCTGGGCAAAGCTGATGGGAACATCTCTTCTTAGGGGTCAGGGCAGCAAGTGGGGCTGCGGGAGACCCTGCACTGGGTGCCCCATCCCGGAGGCCTCAGCTGGCCCCGCAAGAGCGGGGATGGCCCTGAAGAGCTGTCCCAACCAGGGAGAAGGCTGTGGGCCTCTGGAGCACACGTCCAACAGTCCTGGGGTGTGCGTTGCCCTGGGGACTGCAAGCAAGGGGTCAGTCCCACAGAGGGAAGCTGGAGCTGGCGTCTGGCCACACCAGCATGGTGGAGAGCAGGCTGCATTGGCCTGAAGGGGACTCTGGGCATGTCCACGGGAGCCACTGCAAGCTCCACGGCCAGGGAGGGCAAAGCACCTGCTTCTGAGACTCCCCCTGCATCCGGCAAGTGCTCACAGGTGAGGACTCATGGCTCCAGTGGGAGGGTAGGAGGTAGGTGGGGAGGAAGCCGCCCTCTTTGGAAGTCACGGGTGGGGAGAACTCAGACAGGGAGGGACCGCAGTGTTCCCGCTTCTGTCTCAGCAGCTGGAGAAGCACTTAGGACAGTTTCCTGATGCACAATGATCCAGACCCTGGGATGCCTGATGCGCTAAGTTTCCAGATGGGACCTGAGCACTGGTTCTGCCTGGGATCAGGACTGTAAGCAACCTCCTACCTCTGGGCCAAGGCTGGCCCTGACTCTGACCCGGCCACAGTGAGACCTGACACTGGTCACTAGCTGACCCTGACCCTGATCACTCGCTGACCCCGATCCTCATCACACTCTGAGCCCTGACCCTGGACACATCTTGAGCCCTGATCCTGGTCACTTACTGAGTCCTGACCATACCCACTTGCTGACCCTGAGCCTCATCATACTCTGAGGCCTGACCTCGGTCACACTCTGACCCCTGACTCTGGTCACACCATGACCCCTGACCCTGGACACATCCTGAGCCCCGATCCTGGTCACTCACTGAGTTTGGACCTTGGTCACAGGCTGAGTCCTGACCCCAGTCACATCCTGAACCCTGACCTTGGTTACACACTGAGCCCTGATCCTGGTCACACTCTGAGTCCTGTTTCTAATAACACAATGAACCTCAATCCTTATTACACTCTGAGCTCTGACCCCGGTCACACACTGAGCCCTGATCCCAGTCATAGGCTGACCCAGACCCTGGTTCCAGGCTGAGGTCCTACCTCATTGGACACCCACTGACACAGGCTCTGGCTCCGGGGGGCCTGGGTAGAAGCGGAGGGTAGTAGTGGTGGGAACTGGGTTTCCGGGCGGGCGTGTGGGTCCACTGAAATCCACCAATAGGTGTGTGCATCCTCCTGGGGGCCTGTGCCCCTGCCTGCCCCCTCCAGGCCCCATCTCCAGGCAGGAGAGGCGGAGTCCTTACGGCACTTACTCCATGGTGACTCCTGAGATCGCCGTCATTTTATTTTTGTCCCCATCGAGCCCTATACATACAACAGTGATCACCAAACACAGGCAAAGCACCCAACATCTCCCACCCCAGCAGTGGCCGGTGGTCACCAGAGGAGGCCGGTGAGCCGCACGCCCACACGGCCCGGGACCCAGGGCAGAGGCACAGGCCCCATGTCCCCTCCCATCGCGGACAGACTGGCACTCCGCTTTCTTCTTGCTTAGGGTGCGAAGTACAGATAGCTGTGTGCCAAGCTCTGTATATTTTTACGTCCATGTGGTCGGTTTCAGGGGCCCATTTTCCCAGGAGGAGCAGAGGCCCAGAGAGGTGGAGTCACTTGCTCAGAGTCACACAGCAAGGGAGAGTAAGAGCCAGGTCTGACCGGTGCCTCCGGAAGCCGCATCTTCTGGGGTGTGGCTGTGCCGTGGACCAGCTTGGGGCCTAGAGGCTGAGGGGAGCTGGGACCACCCTAGCTGTGCTCACACGGCTGCCGCTGCTGGGTGTCCTTCGGAGCCTTGCCCACTTGGCCCCTCTGCCTGAAGTCCTTCCCACAGCCGCCTTCCCTGCTCTGATGAGCCCCATGAACACTCGTGGAAGGAATCACCGAATGCTGAGATCTTCAAATTGGAGCGTCACAGGGTCAGAAGGACTTCCTCCCGAGGCCCCACCGCTGCATGGCCAGGGCCCAGAGACCCTGAGAGCAGGGGAGCCCCCGGCCAGGAGGACATGCCTCGCCCCGAATGTGACACGGCACCCAGGTAAGGATCAGAACTGAGGTCAGAGGCCTCTTCCTCCAGACGGAAAAGGGGTTTGCAGATACGGAATTGCCCACAATTCCGGTCCAGACACAGGGGCTGGACCTTGGGCCTCGGGTCCCTCTCCGTGGCGCTCCCTGGCCACCAACCCTGGGGCGGGCACGGAGGAACCCCACCAGCCGGGCCCTTGTCCTTTGTCTTGGGAGCTGTGCTGGCTGCCATGTGCCTGGTCCTTGTAAGGACACCTTTGGGTTAGCCTCCTGCCGTGAAGGGGGACGCCCGGGGGTCTATTCCCCTGGGAGAGTCCAGACCAGCTCCCAGATCCCCACAGGACGGAGGATTTCACCTTCCAGCAGAGGAACTAGGCCGGGCAGAGACCGGGGGTGGACGCCCAGGTGGGAGGGTGCAGCCGTGGGTGTGGGCCAGCGTCTGGAAGGGCCTGGAATGCCGGCCGGTGGGCGCTTGGATGCGATCTTGGTGTGATGGGTGGTCTAGGAGGGGCATCAGGCTGGCGGTTCCAAACCACCGCCCTCCCCAGCACTGCTCCTCCCAGATCTGACCAGGTGCATCAGCCAGGGACACAGAGCAGTGCCCCGGCAGGGCCTGGAGCCCGGGGCTCCCCTGCTACCACCTCTGGCCCCGTCAACAACCTCAGCAGGACGGGCTGGCGGGCGCTTTCCGCCTACACGCAGCGCTGTCGTGAGCTTGCTCGCGGGGAGGGAGCCCCTGGAAGTACAGGGTGTTGTGATTTTTGCAAAATGCTGTTCTCTGTGATTTTTACCTTCACTCATTAGCATCTCATTACCATGTTTCCCTGCAGCGGCAGTGGGGGGAGGGGGCTTGGGTTCTTGGGGCGGGGGTGGGGGTAGCACACCGAAGTCAGTTTTTGCCTCTGGGAATGTGAGAATGCGGGTGACTGTGTGAGTGTGTGGGCCCATGTTTGTGTGTGTGGGTGCCTGGGAGGGGGAAGGGAGGTGGCGGTTGGCACCAATCCCTCCTGCCACATCCGCAATACGGGTCTGGGCAGAAACTGACACAGGTGGTGGATGTGATGACCCTCTTCAGTGTCCATGTTGCATTCATGCTGCTCCTGCCTGACGAACTCCTACTCATCCTTCAGCACCCAGCTCAAATATCCCTTCTCTGGGAAACCGTTCTAACACCCTGGTCTTCAAATAGTGTACTGTTTTCTCATACCTTCTAACAACAAACTTATGGCTCCATAGGAGATTCTTTGGTCCCGTCGGGCCCCTCCGCTCCTCTGAGATACTCTGGGCACCACCTGTGCCTGCCACCCACTGAGATGTCAACGACCAGTCAGATTGCCAGGAGCCCACAGGCGCCTCAGGCTTCCAGTGGGCCAGGCCCTGGGCTGAGGGTCCCTAGAGGCTTCCTAGCATGAACCACTCACGCCTTGAGTCCTCTGCACGGAGCCGGAGACTGTATTGATGGTCTGTGCCGCCCACACGCACGAGGAAGCTGAGGCTCAGGGCCGGCGTCTGACCTGCTGGGCCACCGCGCACAAACATGGTAGAAGCAGTGGTCAAGCCACACACCCTGGGGAAGGTGCCACAGGGCCGGCCGGAGGCTGCAGCTTCTGGTCAGCCGTGGCCAGGGGGCTGGCGGCTCAGCTGGAGGGAGACGAGGGGCAGGGGAGGGCGGATTTAGCCTGCCTGTCCTGAACAGACACTTGTTTTCAAAAGAAGGACGTGCCGCCTTTGCGGAGTCCCTGGAGGAAATCAAAGTAGGTTGCAGGCTGCAGTCAGGTGACTTCCGGTGTGAGGTCCCCTGCCCCGGCCTGTGTCCCCCTGGGGGCCCGGGCTCTGCTTCTCCCTCGTGGGGAAATGCTCCGGGGGGCCCTCACAGGAGCCCAAAGCACCTGGGGGGGGGAGGGCACCCCCACACAAGCTGGAGGGGGCCCAGCTCTGCCCTTCACCCCTGCCTCTTACTTCTCTGGCCCTGATTTTCAAGCCCTCGCCCCTGGCATGCTGTGATGAGAGCAGTCCTATCCTTCCTGAGCCCCAGGAAATGGTGCTGGCCTGTCGCACTGTCCCCAAACCCCCAGGTACCGCCTGGGGCTCAGGAAGATGGAGGTCTGGGTCCTGCGGAGGGTGTGGCTTTTGCCTCTGCCCACGTCCTGTAGCCAAACCTTTGTCGTCAGGAGCTCAGTCACCTCCTAAGAAAGCCACCTGCCTGGTCCTCTGTGCTTTGGGCCAAGGGTGTCATTGTGAGGCCTGCAGACGCCGAGCCCCTCTGTGGCGGGCACGCTAGAAGGACAGCAGGGTGGGCTCAGGCTGCGGGAGGAGGTGCCGGGCTCTGCCTCTGGGGCCCCGCAGGCCGCCTCAAGCCACCACATTGCCAGGGAGGCCAGGGGCGGGGGGCCGTGCTCGCGTCTGGGGGACGGAAATCAGCATCAGCGAGCATTGTGGCCACAGCCCCTTAGCTCAGCTTCCCGCCCACGCGCTCTCAGCGCGAGCTGTCGCTGGCTGCCCGTGTGCCCAGCAAGGGTCCCCGGCTCACCACCCTGGGGGCAGCCGCACAAACTGTGCCATGGACTCTGAGGAGAGTGGCGGGTTCTGCCTCTTCGGCCCACGACCTCGTCCCCCAGAGAGCACCCCGTGGCTCCCGAGTGCGCCCCTCGGGCCCAGAGGACAGTTGGGAGCTTAGCCCCCAGGCGGAAAACACTTCCTCACTCCCTGAGCCGTCTGCTGCAGGGGCCCAGCTCTGGCCACGGGGCTGGGGATCTAGGCAATGTCCTTAAACAGGCAGGCTGCAGTTGGAGCGTGAACTAAAGGAATCTGGGGTCTGGGTGATGGCGAGGTCGCCGTCGCAGCCCCGCTGCCTAGCTGGCCTCGAGGGTACGTGTTAGAAGCTAATACACCTGATCTTGTCTAGCCAGTGTTATGGGGGTTTTCTGTCCTTAGCAACCAAATCTAATTGTATGCTATCCTCAGGGCCCGGCATGTTGCCTTAGAGTGGAAACCAAGGTTGTTGAATGAGTACACAATGGTGAATAGGGAGGATCTGGCGAGACAGGGGAGGGGACGCTGCCGGGTGGCGAGCTTGGGGGGCGGGTGTGGAAGCCACGTGGAACACGCTCCTTGGAGCACAGGGATGCCCCCTCCCTCAGGGCACGGGGACGGGCAGGCCCTGCCCTTCGCAGGAGGGACGGCCCGCGCATCCCTCACCGAGGAGGCCGTTAACAAAGACAACACTCACGGATTTGCTTTTGCCTTTGTTTTTTCTTTCCACTGCTGCCCGGCCTCAAATACCTGGGAGGCTGTTACAAGTCTCACGACGGAGCTGACTTCCTAGGAGTCCTGTGTGGTGACAACTCCTGTCTCCGACCGTCGGGGGGCGTGGCGCAGGCCATCTGCCTGCCCGTGCCAGCCCTGTCCCAGCCCGTGCCCCTCTCGATGTGCCCCTGCGCAGGTGTCTGGGCTCACCCACGCTCCCAGATTTCCCAGTCCTCTCCCCAGCCTGTGCCTGGACCTGCCTCACCGGTGACACGGGGGGAACCATGTGAAGGCATGCTCACTCATATGCTTGTCACTGCTCCCTGAGGTCACGCCACAGCCTCCACACAAGCAGGAAGGGCCGGGCCTGCCCTCCAGAAGTCCCTCCTGGGCAGGACACACACTTGAAAGGGAGCCAGGTCCATCCTGAGGTGCGCAGGGGTCGTATCTGCTTGGAATGGCATCCGTAGCAGCAGGAAGGAAGCAGGGGCCTCTTCCCCCTGTGACGACGAGGCTGCAGGTGCAGTTGAGGCAGACGCTCCCCGTCCTCAGCTTGCGGCCCATCCCCTAGCTCCCCAAGTGGCTGCTGACATTCCGGAGAAAGGACAAGGAGAGAGCAGGACAGTCAGCTCAGCTGGCCAGCCACATCTGTCCCTTCTGAAAGGGCCTGAGGAGTACTGTGCCTTCCACCGTCATCCTCCCACCAGGATGGTCACAGAGCCAGCCCTAGCTGCCCGTGAGGCTGGGCACATTCCTGCCCGGAACAAGGGACAGTGGAGATTGGGCCAGAGTGCGTCTCAAGCTCACGGGACTTGATGGGGAGCAAATGCAGGTTATGGGAGCAGTGTGGCCGTGTGAGCCGTGCTGTCTGGGCAGGGATGAGGCAGCCAGGCTCCAGAGCATGGAGAGCAAGGCAGGGAAGGGAGGCTCACTGCAGACCCCCGTGCTGACACTGACCTGGAGATCCAGCATAACCACGGAGAAGCCCCTGCTGTTTCTCATGTCATCAAGCATTTCCCGGGACAAAAAGCCTCCAAGCTCCCTCTGAAGACCCTCTGACAATCCCCAGACTTGTATTTTTAAAAAAATATTTTATTTATTTATTTGACAGAGAGAAACACAGCTGAGAGAGGGAACACAAGCAGGGGGAGTGAGAGAGGGAGAAGCAGGCCTCCTGCTGAGCAGGGAGCCCGATGTGGGACTCGATCCCGGGTCTCCAGGATCATGACCTGAGCTGAAGACAGAGGCTTAATGACTGAGCCCCCAGGCACCCCCATCTCCAGCCTTGCTGTTTTCACCCCTGCTGAGGTCTAAAGGCAAGATCCAGATAGGGAGACTGCCCGCTAAGGACAAGCCAACCCCTGCTCTCAGGTAAGAACCCTCCCCAGGAGCCAGTGCCCACCACTCAGTCTGTTGGCTGTGCAGATGTGCCCAGGGAAGGGCCTGGCGCCCCAGCGGAGCCAGAGTGCCCAGCTCTCAGGCAGGTGTCTGTCATGGGAGACCGCTCCCCTGAAGCCCCTAAGCTGTGGACAGCTGTCACCAGCACGGCCTCTCAGGACCAGAACAGGCTTCCTTTGCTCTCTGGCTGTCCTGCGGGCAGGATGAGAAGCCCTGTTCAGGTCCATGCCGCAGACCCACGGCCATGGTGTCGATGACTCTGAGCCCTGGCATAGGCTGATCTGATCAAACGCCTGCTGGCCTGCTGGTGCCCCCTCTTCCTGCCCCCTGCATGTGCGCGTGCACACACGCGATCATTCCCATGCTCTCATCCAAGCGCACGCGCACGCACACCCTCGCGTTCACACACTTGGTCACGCACCCGCGTCATGCCCATGCCTTCGCTCAGTGTCCATGTGCTCAGTGCCCACAGACACGCAGGACTTGTTCACAATCAAATCTTGTGCACACACCTCTGTGCACAAACTTAAGATCTTAGAACGTCCTGAGCATCAGGAAGCAGGGCCTGTTCCTGAAGTCCAGCTGATGGGAGGCTGCCCCTGCCTGACCCCTCCGTGGAAAGACCCCTCCGGGCACGGACCGCCAGCAGGTATTACAAGGCTGCCGTTGTCCCCGCGAGGAGAGGGCAGTGCTGGCATAGGGGGGCGGTAAGGACCGTCCTTGGCGCGGCCCCTCGCCTGCCCCCGCTGGGGCTCTTGGCGCCAACGGAGGGCATGCTGGCCCATGGTCCCTCCAGCAGCAGGACCCAGCCCTGCAGGGGAGGCGGGGGAGAGGGGGGAGCCCGGCCCCAGCAAGGCCTCTGGGGGAGCAGGTGCTGCTCCCGGAAAGGGGCTCCACCTGGCTGCGGCCCCAAGCGAAGGCCTCCGAGGCCGGGCCCTGGGCACGTCTGGTCTAGTTCACTTTCAGAGTCACCGTCTCTCCGCTTCTACCCCGCCAGCCTCGGTTCCACGGATGGACAGGCTGAGGCTCGGGGGTGAAAATGGGCCTGACATCTCACAGGTCTAGGAAAGGGACCGCGCGGCCCAGGGGACCCTCGGGCAGCGCGCCAGGGCCACTAGCTCGACGCCAGTCGGGAGCGCTAGCCTGCGCAGGTATTATGGCCCAGACGGCCGCCGTCTCGGGCCGTTTCCGGTCGCCCGCGCGGCGCAGCCTGGGACTTGTAGTTCTGGAGCGCACGCCGTCCGCCGCGCGGCGCGGCTCGGGAGGCCATTGGCTGGCGCGAGGCGCCGGGGCCGACGGGACGGGCGAGGGAAGGCCTCGCGGCGTTCGACCGACGCGGGAGGGGTCATCACGTGATGTTTAGGTCCTGGCTCCGCCCCCTGCACCGCCCCCTCCCGCCGAGAGCGAGCGGAGCGCGCCCGGGAGCCACCCCGGCCCAGGTGAGGCGGCGGGGTCGGGCCGCGTCCGGCGGGCGGGGTCAGGCGGGCCCGGCAGGGAGGACGCGCGGCCCGAGGTCGGGGGCGGGGGGAAGGGGCAGGGATCCGCGGCCCGGAGGAGAGCGCCGGGCGCGCGGGGACCGGGGCGGGGCGAGGGGTGGGGCCTCCGCGGGCGGGGCCACAACGAGGGGGCGGGGCCTCCAGAGGGCGTGGTCGCAGTGGGGGGCGGGGCGCGCGGGCGGGCCGGGGGCGCTGCGGCTCCGCCCCCCAGGGCGCCGGTGCGGGGGGACCCACCTGAGGGCGCATGCGCGCGGCCGCCGGGAAGCCTCGGGTCCCACTTGTGGGGTGCCAGGGGCGGCTGTGAGCCCCGCGCCCTCGAGGCCGTCGCGTCCGCGCCTTTCTGCTGTCATCCACGTTCGGCTTGCGAGGCGCTTCTTCCCGGTGCGGAGCGCTGGGGCCTCCCGGCCGCCGAGCTCGTAGGTGACCCGATCAGCGCTGGCCCCGTGGGATTCCCCGGGGGCGTCCTGTGGGGGCTCCTGGGCTCCGGCCTCCGTGGGCGCCGTCCAGCGTGGCGGCAGCAACCACTCGTGGCTCAGGTATGGAGCCCTGCCCCGTCGCAGAAAATTCTGGGTGCCGCCGCCCGGGATGGGCCTGCTGCCGTCCCGCTCACCGGGCTCCGTCCCGCCCTGCCCGCTCGCAGCCCTTCTCCTAGGTCCTGGCAGGGTGGCGGCTCACCTGTTGCGGGCCGTCCGCAGACCGACGGTCCTCACTGCCCTCTCCCACCGGGTTTCCCGCCCCACCTGTTTCCCTCCCTTGCCAGCACCCCATCTTCTGTCACTGTCATGCTTGCTTTCTGTCTCATCTGGGGCCCCTGGGAGGCAGGGATGGAGACTGCCCTTCACTGAGCGCCCCAGGGTCGGAGTCTTGGGGCTGGGATACAGATGAAGCTAGGTGGCCGGTGTGGCAGCGTTGTGGCCTGTGGGAAGGAAGGTCTCAAGATTCAGCCTGTGGTGTGGTGGGTCCCCAGTGGAAATGTGGTGCAGCAGATGCCTGGTCAGGACAGGGCAGGTTCAGGACCCAGCTCGTGGTGCAGACGACAGTGGGAGATGGGCACATCCAAGGAGGCTTCCTGGAAGAAGTGGAGCTTTAGCTGCGCCGCCTCCACACCTGAGCTCCGCTGGCCTGGCTGCCGTGATTGCGTCCGGGCTAGTTCCCCGTGCAGGTGTGGGGGAGTTCCTCTGCACAGGGACTGCCGACTGGGGCTCACGGGCTCCTGGGCAGGCAGGCAGCTTTGAGTCCCTTCCCCAGCCCCCTGCTGCCTTTAGGGGGAAGGTCGGGGTCTGGCTTCTGCGTGTCCCTCCAGCCACATCTTCTGTGGCTTGTTTCCCGTAACCCAGCTGTATCAGAGTCCTTGTCTCCTGCACATCCACGTCTCATTCCACCAGTGTGACAGCTAGGTCATCTTCTTGGAATGCCTTGGGTTCTTGATGTCTCCTTTGGGACCTCCCTGTCCCCTGCCTCCCCTGGATGAGGGTTACTCCCACGCCCGTGGCCCGTAGCCCCTGGTGCTTAGCGTGCCTTCTGTGTTACCCTGAGATGATCTGTGTCTATGTGTCCTGCTTGTGACCGTACAGGGGCCTCCATCTCGGTCAGCCTTGTATGCTGGGTGCCCAGCCGGGAGTCTGTCGTGGGCAGCCCACAGATTGCGCTGAGGGAGTGGACAGGCAGTGTAAGGCGGCAAGGAGAGCTGGGTGAGAAATGCAGTTGTGGCTGGGGGTTGGTTCAAGATGTGGGAAAGCTCGAAGCAGGGAGGTGGGACTGACCTTCCGGCTGAGGGAGAAGGCTCCCACTGTGACCCAGCTTGTCCCTGACAAGGGCTAGATGTGTGCTCCAGGGTCCCAGGGAAGGGAGGTCTTCCTAGGATGGGGGATTTGAGCTAGGCCAGCCAGCAGGGCAAGGTTTGGTTGGCCAGAAAGGGCGGGCGGGCATCCTGGGGGCGGGTGGTGCCTGTCGTCCCTGCCACACTCACGTGGCTCTCCGGTGCCAGGCTCTGGGCCTCAGCAGGTAAAGCCCAGGGGCTCAGCTCATCTTCCCGGTGAGCCCAGGACAAGGAACCGTGACTTTCCCCGCAGAACAGGTGAAGAACCAGGCAGAGAAAAGGGAGCTTGCCCCAAGTACCTTCACTGCGAAGTCGAGATCCCATCCGTTCAGCCCCAGACATATGGCGGCTTCCGAGGCGTAGGCTCGTCGCTCAGACTCCTGTATGGACAGCTGGCCACGGCTCAGGTGTGTCTGTGGCTCTTGGATTTGTTGGGATGACGTTGCGTGTTCGGAGTGGAATTACTCTGCCAGAGCACCCCGCCGTGCCCGGCTCCCGAGTAGTTCCCCTCTGCCCCCATTGGTGCCATGTCCTGTCCTGGGTGACGGGAGTCTGCAGGGAGAGGAGCAGATAGAAGGAACGAGGCCACACCTGTGCCTGGTCAGCATGGATTCTCTCCCTGTTTTGGCATTGCATCCTGCTGTATACACCTGTCTCCCATTTGGGGGCGGGGGGCGGGTAACGGGAATTACCATTCCTAGTTTTGGGTGATTTTTGTGGGGCTCAGAGGGGGCTCCTGCACCCTAGCAGGGCCTCCGTGCGCTGCCCCCCCGGCTGGCTGCCCGTGCCTGGGAGCCGTGTCTCTGCTGCCCACCTGTGGCCCAGGCCTGGAGCCCGTGGCTGCCCGTGGCTGGGTGTTGAAGGAGTGAGGTTGGTGGGGACGGAGCGGAGCTGAACCCGCGTTCTCACCGCACCTGCGTTCTCACGGCATCACGCCGCTTGTGAGCACTGGCGGAGTGCCAGGAAAACGTCTGGCCCGCATCCTGGCAGAGAAGATGGGACGGGCTGGTGAGCCGCACCTTGTGCCTTGCAGCAGGAGGCCTAAGGGAAGGTGCAGCAGGGCCGGTCTCCCGTGGGCCCGCGTGACTGCAGCCAGGCTGTGAGGGCCTGGGAGGCAGGCGCGGCCTGGATTTTGGTCCTGAGCTGGAGGGCCCCGTGGGAGCCATGCTGAGGATCACTGGGGGGGACTGGAGACGGGCTGTGGAGCCGGGGGCCGGGGTCTGGGACAGATGGCACCGTGGCCTGTGGCAGGAGGCTGCCGCGGGCAGTGACAGGCCTGTGCCCTCCCCCAGTCCATGGGGTCCAGGCCTGGCAGCCCATGGCTCAGGGTCCTGAGGCTGGGGAGCGATTGCGTGCCGGGGACCGCTGTGTCTTTCCTTGCGGAACAGGGCTGGCCGGGTGCTCCCTGTCCCCGCAGCGCCGGGCTCCTGCCCTGGGGGAGAGCAGCCGTCCCCGAGGCTGACGTGGGACAGCAGAGCCCGCTGGTCACGCTGGGAGCCCCCAGCCTGCAGCTCTGGCCCAACAGACCCTTATTGTTTGCTGTAACTGGATCGATGGAAAATGGTCTTATTTTCTGCCTCTGATTTCCCCTGAGAGAGGGACTGGGCCCAGGCCTGACTGAGTTAGCGTCCTGGTACGGAAGCAGGGATGTCCTGTAGACGCAGCCATGCCCGTGTCTCAGCTGTGGCATTCTGACTGATGTTCCTCGTTAGCGTGTCTCCTAGCCTGCCCTTCCTGGACCTGCGCACCAGTGCTATTGCAGGGGCGGGTGTGCAAGCCCAGGGCAGGAGGGCGGAGGGCTGTGGGGGCCAGGGGTGGCCGAGAGGCTGCCGTAGTCCCCTTCTGAGAGACCTTTGGCCTGACTTCCGCTTCCGAGCACCTGCTCTGCTGGACGACCCGGCCGAGGTGTGGGCTACTTTTGGGCGGGAACACCGGAGAGCTGACCGTGGTCACCACAGTGGTCAGGCCCGCCCCTTGACCGCTGGCATCTGCCTGGCCCTCGCAGAGTTCCGTATGTCCTCAGATCAGGAGACTCCCTAGGGCTGGGGGGCTTATCCAGAGGCACAGGCCTGTCCGTGACTGGGCAGGATGTGAACCAAGCCCTTGGACTGCAGAGCCGGCTGCTCACCCCGAGCTGGCCCGCAGTCCTGCCCTGCTCCTCCCCAGGGGTGGGGGCCTGACCTTGAGGCGCTAACGTTCTGAAGGGTGCCCTGTGGTTCTGAGGAGCGTGTAGGTGTCGCTGTGCTTATGGTAAGAAGGGCTCACTCCCGGCCTTCTCCGCCGTACTGAGCAGCCATCAAGCCCGTTCTCGAGGAGAGCTTGGAGAAGGTCGGCGAGCTCAGGGCTCCGGGCACCGAAGTGCAGAACAGCACGTGCAGACCGCATGCTGGGGGCACCGGCGAGGCCGGATGGAAGATGGTCAGATGAACTTGCTGTGGCCTGCCGGCTGGCTGTCCCCGGCCTGTGCATCAGTGTCCTGTGACCGAGTCTGCGTTCTCAGGGCTTTGGGGGCCTGGCGCCGCGCCCGGGCATCCGTGTGTTCACGTCTGTCCTTCCGTCACCTGAGCCAGACCCTGCGTGGGGCTGAGGGGTGCAGACCGAGCCTGCGCTGGCCGGGAAGCAGGACTTCGGGGGTGCATGGTGGCGGTGAAGGAGGAGGGTGGGATGGCCTCTGGGGAAAACGGGGGCTGGGCAGAGCCAGCCAGGAGGAGGCAGGGATGCAACCTCCCTCTCTCCCGCCCCAGCTACCTTTGGCTGCCCTCCACAGGGATCCACAGTCCAGCCAAGGATTTGGAAAGGGACATGTTTTCAAACCGCAGCCCAGACTTCCCCCACAGTGAAGGCGCCCAACACAGCAGCCTCCTTCCTGGGCTTGGCAGCCTGCTCCCACGGGCTTTCAGAAGTGGCGCTGGGAGGGGCCGCTCATTACTCAGGTCTGACCTCTTAGCCCTGCTGCATCCCCCCCAGCAAAGGTGCTGATGAGGTGCCGGGGCGGGGTGGAGCAGGGAGCTAGGGTTGGGGACGAGAGTCTGCCTTGTTCTTCCTGGTCCAGGGTCCAGAGAATTCCCCATTGCAGGGGCGGCCCTTCCCGAGGGTCCGCAGCCTCCAGCCGGGGCCTGCTGTATCCAGCCTCAACATTGTGGCTGTCTTTGCTGGGGGCAGTGCCGTGTGGCCCTCTTGTGCTGAAAACCCTTCAGGGTGCTGGTCTGTGCGGGGGTCGGCCGCCTCCCTCCCTTGGCTTTTGCAGCTCCTCGTGGTTTGACCTGATCACCTTCCAGCCTCTGCCCAGCCGGCCAGGCCAACTTCTTGGCCTCCCGAGCCTGCCCTTGGGTGTGCCCTCCGCGGCTCGTCTGCCTGGGAGGGCTGGTGCCAGCCTCCCTGGTGACCTCCGCGGCGTGTCGACGGCTCGGCTGCGTGCTGCTCCCTGGAGGTCGGCCCCATCTGCGGGCCTGACACCTCGGCCTTCCTCTGCTGTTTGCTTGAGTCCTTCGGGAGGGCAGGGCACGGGGTGTTCGCACAGTAGTCTCAAGTCTTGCCTGGCCAGTTCCTTGCTACCCGCGGTGCTGGGCTCCCTGTGCGCTCCCCCAGGTTACTTGCATCCTCTCTGTCTCTGTGGCCCCGGGACGGGAAGTGCACATGATACGTGCCCCGTGAACACTTGGAAAGAGCTGTTTCTTGGCCAGCAGCGCTGGTGGGAGGAAGCAGTGAGGGGTACTGAGAGCATGGGTGGGCCAGCCATGAGCAGGCGCTTCCGAGGCACAACGACCAGTCTTCAGAGCAAAAGGACACCCTTGCTTGGCGCCAGGGAAGGGGGAGGGGGGACTCCCAGCTACGGGATGGAGTCATCCAGACCCTGCAGTTCACTTCTTCCCAGGGCCTGGGTGGCCCCACGGCCGTGAGCAGATGACCATTTGGTGGGTGGGAGGCCAGTGGGGAGGGCTGCGGTGACCACAAGGTGGTCTCGGGGCCACTAGTCAGAGCAGGGCAGTGGCCAGCTCCTTTGTCTTGGACCGTGAGAGGTGACTTGGTTTTCCCAAGGCCAGAAGCGGGCTCAGCAGAGCTGGGAGTGGAACCCGGCGTGTCCGGCACGAAACCTGGGCTCTTGTGTCCACGGTGCTGGCCTGCAGCAGCGAGGAGGCTGCACTACGGGGGTGCCAGGTCAGCAGGTCTGAAGTTGCTCATCGGGATGGGATGGGGGCCCTAATCACCCCTGCTGTGCACTTCCAGGGGTCACCTGGGGCTCATGAGCACCGTTGTCTTTGACGGTGGGGTTCTGTCCCGAGGCGTGGTTCTGAAGCTGGCTCGCCCTCCTGCTACATGTGGGCGAGCAGAGGCTGCAGCTGTCTGCCGCTGGGCGTCGCAGCCCGCGTCCTTCCATCTGAGGGCCCGTTGGGGCAGAATGGCTGCTGCTTTTCTGGGCCTCTGCCAACCTGCAGGGGGGTCTGGAGGCCGTCGTAGGAGAGGGGCCCCGCAGGCAGCACACAGGCTTCTGTCCTTGGTGCTCGCCAGGTTGGCAGGAGTGAGGTTAGATGGCCAGCGGGAGGCACAGACGCGGTCGAGCAGCTAGGGGTCCTGATGGTACGAGCTAGGCCTTGCTGCGGTAACAGGCCTCCCCCAAGTGTCAGTCGCCTGAAGCCAGAGAGGTACGGGTCCACAGGGATTGGCAGGACGGGCCCAGGGCAGTCGGAGCCCTGGCTGGATGGGGCCGCGCGCCACTGGGAATGTGTGGTCTCCCTGCCAGGGGGAGAGAACTCTGGGCTTCTTGGCTCAGCAGGGAGCTGGGTCGCTTTTGTTCACAACTCACGGTCCAGAGGAGTCCCATGGCTCTCCGTCTAGGGGTCCGGAAGTGCCCTGTGGCCCTGCTCCCCGAGGGAGGGGACTGCAGGTGGTGGCCAGCTTCCCCACACTCGTGCTCACACCGCTGGGCCAGGCAGCCTTGCATCTGGGGGAACAGTCTTCATCCCTGGGCTTCCTCCCCTTCCTCCTGGGACTCCCCTGTGCACACAGAGGTTGAGCCCCCTGGCGGCCCACCCGCCTTCTGGCCTCATGCTCCAGGAGGCAGGTGCTCGGCAAGGCAGCTCCCGTTGAGTAACGGCCTCCGTTCTGTCCTCTTAATGACTTTGTGTGTGGAGGTGGACAGCCTGGTGTCACTTCTGTGTCAGGCAGTGTTTTATGTCACGGCAGTGGCGCATTCACTTGTAAGAAATGATTCCAAGCATCCCGGGGACCCTTCCCCAGTGTTCCCCGTGGTGACGGGGGTGTCACACCCAGGATACAGGCGTGGGAGTGGTCCCAAGTAGATTTGATCGCCGAGGGGACGCCGCATGCCCCTCGCCTGCTGTCCCTGCCCCTTAACGCGGGGGCACTGCTCGTCCGTTCTCCTTGCTCTAATGTCACGCAGCCAGCCCCGGCCCCATAGGCGCTGCTGCTCTCGAGGGCTTCCAGGTGTGGCCGGCTCGGTGTGAACCCCGTGTGAGCTGGACACAGACGGACGTGTTCGGATTTGTCCGTGACCTCGTACGAGGCATGCGATCACAGACTTGTGCACTTTGGTTTGTATTTCTCCGCATATTAAATGAAATGTCCTGGAAATCTTTCTCTCTTGGTACAGACACCTTCTCTTTTCCTTTTTGACGGCTTCAGGCCATGTTGGGTGTGGCGGTACCGGAGTGGGTTCCGCCGTCGTTTGCGGACGGCACCTGCGGTGATTCCCGATCTGCACCCGGGATAGAAGGAACAGCCTTGTTCCCGGGCGGCTTTGTACTTGCTTGTGTGGACGGTGCGTGTGTGGATGAGTGTTGTGTCATGCAGGTGCTGGCCCGGACACACACACGCCGGACTGCCTGCGCGGTTGCTGGCCCCCCGGGGGACCCCGTGCCTGCCAGGCCAGCAGCCATCAGCCTTCGGTGGGGACACAGCGGATTCCCTTTATTAGGAATGAGTTTGATGTCTTCTCAAATATCAGAGAGTCATTTGTATTTTCTTGATGAGCTTTCTGTTTCTTTGTTCATTTTTTACAAACAGTGTTGTTGATTTTTCTCCCGTGGATCATGGAAAGTAGCTCTTTGCGTGTCAGAGAGTTAGGTCACGCGTCCTCCGCTTTGGCGTAGACGCTCTCGTGCTTGGCTCCTCCCTTCCCGATCGCGGCTCTGGATTTTGACATGGAGTTACCAAGGGCTGCTTTTCTTCCTGTTTCAAAAGGGCCTGTGTTTTCTTCCGGCGTTCACAGCTGCTTCTAGACTTTTCACTCATTCGTCTTTCGCCGTGGCAAGCGGCGTGAGGTAGGGGTCTGGCCCACTCTTCCCGGTGTTTTCCTCAGACTCCCAGCCACGTGCGGGCGTGATCCATTTCTTCCCCGTGGCTTTAGGTTCTGAGTCATGCTCTCACTTCCCATCTGTATTCAGATTTTTTCAAATGTAGTTTTTAACGACAAGAACACTCAGTGTGAGGTCTACTGTAGTCTTAAATTCAGGCGTGCACTATGGCGTGCAGGCACGTCTCCTGACCGCATTCATCTTGCTTGACTGAAGCTTCGTGCCCGCTGACTGGCAGGTCCCTGCCGCCCGCTGCCGTAGCCCCTGCTGGCGTGTGCCACGCTTGACTCTGGGTTTGGCTGTTTAAGATACGCCACGTCTGTGGAATCTGTGTGCGGTGTATGTTCATCTTTGACTGGCTTATCCCACGGAGCACATCGTGTTGGCGCGTGTTGCGGGATTTCCCTCCTTTCGTGGCGGAATGGGACTCCACGCTCCATTGGAGGTACCCCGCTGCGTTCATCTAGTTGTCTGAAGGACATTTAGGTCATCTCCGTATCTCGGCTCTCGTGACTGATGCTGCAGGGAACAGAGGAAGCCTTCTGTCTCTGTGAGATCCTCATTTCGGTTCTTTTGGGTCAATACCGAGAGGTGGAGTTGCTGGATCCTAGGGTGGTTCTCTTTTTCTTTTTCGAGGACCCTCCATGGGGTTCTCGAAACATGGTTCTGTGTGGTGGCTGTTTTCGTGAACAACGTGCAGAGGTTCCGATTTCTGCATGCCCTTCCCAGCGCTCGTCAGCTTCGGTGTTTTGGTATTCGCCGTGCAGACACATGTACGGTGGTATCTCCTTCTGGTCTTGATTTGTGTTTCCCTGATGATTGGTGAAGTTAAACATTTTTTTCATATACTTTTTAGCCGTTTGTGTGTCTCTTTTGGAGAAATGCCTCTTCGGGTCCTTAGCCCTTTTTATGATTGTGTTACTATTTTTTACCATCGCATTGTAGCAGTTCCTTGTGAGTTTGGGGGTTGACCCCTCATCAGACCTGTGGTTTGTATACGCTTCCTCGTCTTCCTCACATGCCTTTCGCTCTGGTGATCGTTCCCTTGGCTTTGCAGAAACTTTCTCGTTTGATGTCATCCCATGTCTCTGTTTCTGTGTTTGTTGCCGTGCGCTCCAGGAAGTCGTCGCCAAGACCAACATCAGAGGCTTCTCTCTGGGGTCGTCTTCTAGGAGTTCTACAGTTTGGGTCTTCTAGACATTTGAGTGTTTAATTTTGAGTTGATTTTGTGCACGGTGTAAGCGAGGCCCTGATTTCATTTTTTTCCGAGCATCTTCATTTGCAGAAGAGCCCGTCCTTTCCCCGTGCGTGCTTGTGGCACCCTGTTGAGCACTGGCTGACCGCGTGTGTGCGGGTTTACTCCTGGGTTTTCGGCTCTCTTGTGTTGGCGTTTACGTCTGTCTTCGTGCCAGTAGTAGACTGTCTCACAGCGGTTTTGCTGTATGTTTGAAGTCAAGATATGTGATGCCTCCAATTTTTTATTCTTTTTTGAGATCGACTATATTTGTTTTCTACAGGCTGTTCTCATTGTCTCTGCAAACAGTTGTAGCCACTGCTTTTTTAAATTTTTATTTATTTGAGAGGGAGAGCACAGAGGGAGGGTGAAGGGGAGAAGCAGGCTCCCTGCTCAGTCCCAGGACCCTGGGATCCTGACCTGAGCCAAGGGTAGATGTTTAACCAACTGAGCCACCCAGGCGCCCTGTAGCCACTGTTTTAATTACTAACCCCTTATACTATGTTTCAGTATCTTGAAGAACCTATTGCTTATTTTGTTGTCATTTGGGGGGTATTCTAGATTTGAATTAGCTTGTCTGTTCTTTACCTCGTCCTTCCACCAAACGCATGTGCACACACTCAGAGCCCCCAAACTGGCTTGGTTTTGGGTTGGAGTTGAGTTCGGCCGTACATTAACTAGGGAGAAGTGACATGTTTGTGACCTGAGGCTTCCGTTCTGGTGGTTGATCTTCCCGCTCCCTTCGGTCCCTTTGGCGTTCTTCTCCAACAGCGCCATGCTTTCTTTCTTTGTTTTGTGGGGAGTTTTGGCTTTCTTCCTGTTACTGGGAGGAGCCGTTACCGTCCTCCGTATGCGTGAGCATGTGTGGATGCTGTTCATTTCCGTGTAAACCTGTCCCCCGCCACCCTCCTGGATTCTCGTGTTTAGTTATTGTGGGATCCTCAGGTTTCTAGTGATAGCAAAGAGTGGCATTTAACCTTTCCCTTCCAGTTTTTTTTTTAAAGATTTTATTGATTTATTTGTCAGAGAGGGAGAGTGAGCGCAAGCTGGGGGCGTAGAGGCAGAAGGAGGAGCAGGCTTCCTGCTGAGGAGGGGGCCCGAGGTGAGGCTCGCTCCCAGGACCTTGGGATCATGATCTGAGCTGATGGTGGATGCCTGACCGACCGAGCCACCCAGGCGCCCTGCGTCTCTGCTTTCTAGTTCATCCCATTTTGCTCACAATCAACTTCTTCTGTTTCTCCTTAGTCTATCCTTTTCCTCAGTCGTGTGGTCTCTGTGCTCCATTCATCGGTCCACATTCTTTCACAGAATGTGCTCAGTATTTAAGAGGTCTCTTCTTTTTTTTTTACTTTCAGATCGGAGATATTTTCCATAACATTGTTGTCTGGAAGTTCTATAATTTCGGTTTGTATTTTTGTTTTCGATCCAAGAGTTGTTTAGGAGCAAGTTTTTAAAATTCCCAAGTGACGTGTCTTATGATTCATTGGTTTTGTTATTTTGGTAGTTTTCATTGCATTTCGAGGGAAGAATACTGACTGTTCTCTTTCTGGGTCTTATGTGGTTTTCCTTGTGGCCCTGACACAGACCAGCTTTCAGGACTGTGTCACGGGTGCTTGGAAAGACGGTCTGTGCCCTCGCTTGGATGCGCAGGCGTTGGCGTGGGTGGCAGTCCGCTGTGCCCCCTCAGCGCTGTCGTTTGGGGCACGCACCCTCTGCTGTGCTCTCCGCCATCGGTATGTTTCAGCCTCTTTCTCCTCGCGTTTCCTGTGAGTCTCGGCCGCCGTGTGCCCTGTTGCATAGATGTTCAGAACTATTTTATTTTTATTCTGAATCGCATCGGTTTATTTATTTATGATTTAATTTGATTTTTAAAAAAAGGTTTTATTTATTTGACAGAGAACTACAGCCAGAGAGGGAACACAGGCAGGGGGAGTGAGAGAGGGAGAAGCAGGCTTCCCGCCGAGCAGGGAGCCCGATGCGGGACTCGATCCGTGGCTCCGGGATCATGACCTGAGCCGAAGGCAGAGGCTTAACGACTGGGCCCCGCAGGCGTCCTGGTGCTCTTTCTGCTTCGCATTTGCTGGATATGCCTTTGCTCGTCCTTTTATTCCTGCCCCTTCTGAGTGACCTCAGATGTATCTCACCTGCCTTCATGAAGTTGGATTTCTCTTTGAGATCCAATCTCAGAATCGTTTTATTTTTAAAATTTCACTAGAGAAGCTAAAGTAACTTACAGTAGTGGGCAGTCCAGTGTATTTGGTTTTAGCTCTGGTGTGTGTATGTGTGTGTGTGTGTGTGTGTGTGTGTGTGTGTGTGTGTGTGTTTAATGTCTTCTACTATCTGGTGTGTTTTCTTTTTTTCTCTTTTTTTAAAGTTTATGTAGTTCCGACATTTACGAGAGTTTGTATCTATCTTAAGTGTTACCTTCGTCATGCTCCCTCCCACAATGCCCTTCACTGCGTACCTGTGGGGGCCACTTGTAAGGACCCTCTGTGCCAGGTAGCACGCCACCCCCCGCCCTTGCCACCCCACCCCTTTGCCTCCAGAGGGCCGCACTTACGGCTCTCGTCTGGACAGCCTGTGAATGCGTTCCGGTATGTGGCGGAAAGGGAGTTTGCAGGTGTAATTAAGGCTGTTGGGCTTTAAAAGAGTTTAGTTGTCTTGGATTATCCAGGTGGGCTCAGAGTAATGACTTGAGCCCTTAAAAGCAGAGCGCTTTCTCGAGCAAGGCGTGAGAGAGAGTCCAAGGGCGGGAAGGATTTGAGGTGCAGGGTTGCATGCAAGGACCGGAGAGGAGCCTGTTGGCCCCAGGCCGGCCAGCTGACTGCCAGCACGGAAGACGTGACCTCAGCCCTCTGGCCACGAGGACCAGGGCGCCAGGATGCCCCCCAGAGTGCCCCGCAGCCCAGCCCAACTCCTGACCGACAGAAACTGTGAGACGCCAGATCCGTGTGCTTTTGCTGCCAAATTCATGGTCATCTGCTCTGCGGCTGGAAGAAGCATAGGCTCTTTCTGTGGGCGATGATGACCTTTCCGTGCTCTGCGTTCCTCCGTCACTCAGCTGTAGTCCCTGTAGCTCATTCCCTTTCTCCGCGTTTGCCTTCGTCCTGCTAATACTTGTGTTTCGTTACGGAAATGTTGGCTTTGAAAATCACATGCTTTGGCAGTTCTTCCGGATGAGGCTGGTGGTCCTATGGTCCGGCTGTCCCCCCGCCTTACTCTCCCTCCGCGTTTACAAGCTCAGTCGCTTCTCCGGAGCCCGCGTGTTCTCGGCGCTCAGTCAGTCCAACCCACAGGGGCGTGTGCTAAACGCTCCCCGCCATTTAGATCCAGGCCCTGTCGGCTCAGACGGGCTGTGGTCTGCCCCGCACACACTTTCCCAGCAGGGCTTGTGGGCCGCGTCCTGGGCGTGGGGGCCGGTGCCTGGCGCAGGAATCCTTGACCACTCTTCCTGCGGGTCCCGTAGCGGCGCCTCCACTCCCTCCTGACTTGGGGTGTCGCTGGGCAGAAGCCCCAGGCCTGCTGGTCCGTGTGTCTGTCTGCCCTGGGGTGGCGTTGCTCTCCTTTCTGCCTTTGGTCACACTTCTCTTTCCTCTGTTTCCTGAGTTCTGCCCATGCAGGGTTCTCTCTCCGAGTGAGTTCTTGTGGCCGTGCTGTGACGGCTTCCCGCGTGGGGACACCTGCTGCTTCTGTGTTCCCGGGCACACCGCTCCTGCCCCTCCTCCTTGTTGGGGTGTGGGTACCCTCACCTCTTGGCGGTGTCGCTGCTGTGCTCTCTGTTTCCCGCCACCACCTTTAGTGTCTCTGGGTCGGTGCTGGGCTATTCCTCTCTCACTGTTCTTTTTGAGAAACTTAACATCTTTTTTTCTTTTTAAAGATTTTATTTATTTTATTTGACAGAGAGAAACACAGCCAGAGAGGGAACACAAGCAGAGGGAGTGAGAGAGGGAGAAGCAGGCTTCCCGCCGAGCAGGGAGCCCGATGTGGGACTCGATCCCGGGTCTCCGGGATCATGACCTGAGCCGAAGGCAGTCGCTTAACCAACTGAGCCACCCAGGCGCCCCAAAATATTTTTTCTTATCGTAGTAAAATACACATCACGTGAAGTTTACCGTTACAGCCATTTTTTAGAAGGTTTTATTTATTTGAGAGAGAGGGTGCATGTGTGCACTGGCACACTCCTGAGCGGGGGGAGGAGCAGCAGCGGCCAGACAGGGAAGGGGACAAGGGTCTCACGCAGACTCCACAGTGAGCGAGGAGCCTGACTGGGGCTCGATCCTGCCCTGAGGTCAGGACCTGAGCCGAAACCAAGAGCCAGATGCTCAACCCTCTGAGCCATTCAGGTGTCCGTGTTTTTGTTTGTTTAAGTAACTGTGCACCCAGCATGGGGTTCACTCACGACCCGGAGATCCAGCGTCACGTGCTCTGCCGACGGAGCCAGCTGGGTGCTCCCGTTGTCACTGCTTGTGAGTGTGATTCCGTAGCACTAAGTGCCCTCACACTGTGCTGCCACCGCCCATGTCCAGAACTTCCTTATCTTCCCAACCTGACCCCGTTATACCCCCGATCTCTGTGCCCCTTTCCATATTCCTGCCCCCACCCCCGCCTGCTGTCTGTCTCAGGCCCTGACACCTCCGGGGCCCCCGTGGGAGCTTATACGGCACTGGTCCTTCCCTCCGCTGTTGCTGTTGAGTGTCATGTCTTCAGGGCCCACCGCGCTGTAGCTCAAGGCTGGACGGTGGTCCAGTGTGGCTGGAGCCCACTTCACCTGTCTGTCCATGTGGCCTTCCACGCTGGAGTTTCCTCCACCCGCCGCCGCTGTGAGTGACGCTCTGTGAGCACGGTTGTGCCAGCCTCTCTCCCTGACCCTTTCTCCTATTCCTTTGGGCATCTGCCCCAAAGTGGAGTTGCTGGATCGTATGGAAATGCTGATTTTACTTCTTTTGAGGCGCTCCGCACTGTTGTCCACGGCGGCTGCACCTGTTCGCGTCCCGCCGTGCCCCGGCAGCGCCCGAGGGTGCTGGCTTCCCCACGTCCTCGCCAACACGTGTGCCCTGGCGTTCCTGGGAGCAGCCGTCCTGCTGGGTCGTGGTGGTGTCTTGGGGCCGTGGGCTGCAGGTCCCTGATGACGGGCCGTGTGGAACGTGTGCTGGAGAGCCCGTCGCTGTTGATGCGTCTTCTCTGACGGAGCGTGTGTGCCAG
>PITA01005945.1:35547-98064 GCA_004023965.1 Spilogale gracilis
TTTTTTTAGTTTGGGCAACAGGTAATATTCTTTTTTTTTTTTTTTTTAGTGTGGGTTTTTTTTTTTTATTGTTACTAAAATTTTTTTTTCATCTATTTTTTCTTGTCTTGCCTGTGGTTTTGGTGCCAGACCCGAGCGACTACAGCCACACTCAGTGCCACGAAGCTGTGTCTCTGCGTGTGCTTATGGAGTTTTATAGCTTCAGCTCCTTCTTTGATCTCTTTTTCTTTGATTTTGTGTGTGGTGTTAGGTAAGCATCACCGTCGTTTTTTCTGCATGTGGATGGACTGGAGAGACTGTCCTTTCCCTGTTGAGTGGTCCTGGGGCCCATGCGTGCTGGGCTGTTTCTGGGCTCTGCTCTGCCGCACAGGTCCATGTGTCTGTCTGTCTGTGCCAACACCACAGCGTCTTGATGGCTGCAGCTTTGCAGTAAGTTTTAAAATCAGAAAGCGTGATACCTCCACTTTTGCTCTTTTTCAGTGTTTTTTTTTGGCTATTAGGAATTTGTTCATTTTAGAATGAATTTTTTTTTTTCTGGATCAGCTCTTTGTAAGAGTTCTCCCTGCCCCTTTCTCAGAGAGGCAGGGTGTGGGGACCTAGAGGTGAGCAGCCTTCTAGGACTCTCTCCTCAGCTGTTGCCACAGAGGCAAATGTTCTTCCATGGGCATGCCCGTCCCCTGGAGAGCTTGTTCCCTGGAGAGCCTGTCCCATGGAGAGCCCAACCCACAGGGGAGAGCCCATCCTGTGGGAGAGTCCGTCCCCTGGAGAGCCCATCCCATGAGAGAGTGCATCCCTGGAGAGCCTGTCCCGCAGGGGAGAGCCTATCCCATGGAGAGCCCGACCCACAAGGGAGAGCCCATCCCGTGGGAGAGTCCGTTCCCTGGAGAGCCCATCCCATGAGAGAGTGCATTCCCTGGAGAGCCTCTCCTGCAGGGGAGACTATGTCCTCGGGAGAGCCCGTTCCCTGGAGAGCTTGTCCTGTAGGGGAGAGCCCGTCCCATGAGAGAGTGCATTCCTTGGAGAGCCTTTCCGGCAGGGGAGAGCCTATCCCATGGAGAGCCCGAACCTGCAGGGGAGAGTGTGTCCTCGGGAGAGCCTGTTCCCTGGAGAGCCCGTCCTGCAGGGGACAGCCCATCCCCTGGGCAAGTGTGTTTGGGCAGCTTGCTGTTGTCCCAGCTGCTCCTCTCCTGCAGCCTGACTGACCTCTCCAGGGGCCTCTGACACTAGCCCTACTTGCCCAGCTGTGTTCTCTGTGCTTCAGAGGGTCATTCTCCTCATCATCTTAATGGGATTTCTAGAAGTAAGTAGGAAGAACACGTATTCTGTAATCTAGGGCTGTGACAGGTGGTCCCCAGGCCTGCTCTGGTACTGGCCCTTGGTGAGGACTCCCCCACACCCCTGCTCCTTCCTGCTGGGATGGCTGGGGCTGGGGGGGCCTGAGGGGGGTCAGCCCAGGGTGGAGCCCAGGCTGGGGGAGAGGATGGCCCAGCAGGCTGCCCTGGGACTGCTGCGTTCAGCACCGCGGACAGCTCCAGGGTGTCCCTGCTGGCCTGCGTGGGGCAGCCGGTCCGCCCACGGGGATGCCTCCTCCCTGCGGACCCCAGGGGCGAGACGTGCAGGGCTCTCTGGGCACTTGTTACCAGCAGGTGGGGCGTGCAGTCGGGAGAGCTGTGGGGTATCGCTGTGGGGGGGGAGGAGAGCTCTCCTTTCACCAGGTGACCCCCTTAGGTGGGTCTGCATTTTCAGTGCTGTGGTGAAGAGTGGCCTTTGGAGGCCTGGCCCATGCCTGTTGCCTGCCCCCCTGGCCACCGTGCCTCCCCTGCCAGGTGGCACCTCCCTGTGACTTAACTCTGCCGCGGCCCCCTCACCACCTTCCCTGAGACCCTGCTGCAGCTCTTGCCCCGCTCCCGTAGTGAGGGTCCTCTCCCCCTCACCTGCTAACCTGCTGCCCTCACTCCCGTTGAAACAGCAGACAAGCTGCCCCGGCCTCCCGTCCCTGAGCACCACGTCACCCCGCTGTGAGGGAGGATGGGGTGTTGTGGTCCAGGTGGTGGCCCGGCGGCGGTGGCTGGCTGCTGGAGGACAGGACGCTGTGGCTCGGGGTGATGGCAGGTGGCAGGGGCAGGGCCAGAGGAGGCTTCCCGGTGGTCGGACGCGTGGCAGCCTTGATAGGGCCACCCTGCTGTTGGTGCTGCTCCCAGCAGGGCAGAGCCCTGGGACAAAGCCACCCTCTGGACACGTCCTGCATCAGTGGTGGTGCCTGCCAGGAGGAGGTGTCCAGGCCCATGGCTCCTCTGCGCACCTGCATGGGGCTGAGTGCACCCTGTGTCCTCCCTCCCCAAGGGAGCAGGTGCTCCGGGCATGGGATCATACAGGGTGTGCCATCAGGATCGAGGTTTTGTGTGTGTGCCTTGCCTTCTGTCCCTGTGACCCGGGGGCTCAGCATCGCCGGCAGGGAGCCCCTTGGCGCCTGGCCCCACATGAGGGGACCTGGGGCTCTGTGGTCTTGTGGAACATTGTCATTGGTGCCCGTGGCCCTCCTTCCTCAGTGGCTTCCACGCGGAGAGCTGGGATGTGACACTGGCTTGGTGTCCAGCCTGACGGGCCCACTCGGTAGCTGTGGCCTGGTGGGTGCGGCCAGCATGGGCCTTGACAGGACACGGGCCGGGGGCTGGATCCCCCTTGGCCTCTGACTCGGCTTCCTGGGCAGGTTCCTGCCTCTCCGAGCCTCAGTTTCCCATCTGAAGTGTGACAGTGGAGATTCCTTTCCCGTGGGTCTGAGGGTTAGATGGTGACCAGGTGGGCTGTGCCCAAGCAGATGGGGGCCACAATCCCTCTGCAGCCCTGGCCCCACGTCCCGCCCTCATCCCCACGAGAAGTGTGTGAGTCTGAGCAGGAGTGTGGCCTGTGGGTCTCACGGAGCTGTGGGAGGGCACCGCCCCCCGTGACTCAGGCTGTCTTCTTGCCCGTGGGCTGTCGCCGTCCTGGGAGAGGGCTCAGGGGGTGGGGAAGGCAGCTGGGCAGTGGGCAGAGCCAGGCCTGGAAGCCTGGCCCCCTGGGCCTCCCCGGAGAGTGGAGAGCGCAGAGAGGGCGGGGTGGGGGCGGCAGGGCAGGAGGAGGGAGAGGGGGGCTGCGTGGCTGCCGTCCTAGCTGCCCCGTGGGGCCGTCAGCAGTCCTGCTTCGCCGGGCCGTTCCGGACGCTCGTCTGTGGGATGGCTGGGGTGCCCGGCTGGCGCTGCTGTGACGTGGGCTCCAAGTTGCTATGACAACACCCTGAGGCGTGCCATCGCCGCCCCCCAGCTGCCGTCCTCTGCCTCCGGCTCCGTGCTGCACACCCGTGTGGGGCAAGCATCTGGCCTGGGTGTGCGTGGGGGAGAGGCAGAAGTGGGTCAGGGGGATGGGGCCTGAGAGTGGTTGTGGGCGCGTCCCGGGGCTCTGTGACCCAGGGTCTCGGTGGCCAGTGCCCCTCAGCGAGGTGAGGGTGTGGCCCAGGTCACCTTCAGGAGGGACCTGCCCCAGCCTGCAGCCACTCTCCCCACAAGGCAACGAGAAAATCCGTGGTTGTGACTGGCCCGCCCCTCTCGCTGAGTGGCCTCCCCCAGGCAGGGGTCTGGGTTCCCTCGGGCCTGGGGCGGCAGCCTGCCCGGAGAAGAGGATGCTCCAGCTTCTCCGTGTCTGTTGCCACCCGCCTCTTTCTGGCCACATGCGCAGGCCGCCTATGCAGGCAGTTGGCCGGGGGACCTGCCTCTGCCCGTCGCCTGGGGTCCCGGGCAAGTCTTACCCCTCGCCCCCACAAACGGTCGCGTGTGCCCGGGACCCGGGAATTGGCTGCGCTTGCCCTGCGGGAGCGTCTGGGAAGGTCTTGTCCGGCCTGTCCCATCCACATGGCTGTGTCTGCCGTATGGTGGGGAAAACCACATGGAGGAAGTGATATGTGTGTGAGAGCCACGCCTGCCACCGCCACCGCCCGCACCCTGCGGACACCCTGACCTCCACCTCGGCCCCGCCAGGGGCGCGCAGGGTGTGGGGAGAAGACGGGCCCGGGCCTGGCCACGGGTCGGCTCCCTCGTGCTGACAGCTCCTGGCCCCGGCGCCTGGCTGTTGGAGTCGGTCACCCATCCGCAGCCGTTTACTGAGTGCCCCGGGGTTGGTGGGGCCGAGATGGCTGAGACGGGCACCGGCCCAAGGCCTGTGGCGGCTGGAGCCGGCTCCAGCCGTGCCGCTTGGTGAGATACGGGTATTTGCCCAGTGCTCCGGGGGGAAGGGACAAGCTGGGTGGGCTGCCCCGGGGCTGTCGATGGAGCTTCCCTCGCTCTAGTTCCTTCCCTGCAGGGACAGAGAGGAGGCACTTCAGACGCAGGGGTGGAGAGACAGGACCCCTCCCCTCCTCTGAGCAGCTGGCCCTTGTCAGGTGTTCCGGGGACTCCCAGAGGCATGGGTGGCCTAGGCTGGGTCTCTAGCCAGGGTCTCTGGCCCTGGGGAGCCAGGGCGGCCAGAGGCCCGTCTGCTGCTAGAGACGAGGCTGGGTGGGGAGCCCTGGGCAGATCTTGGTGTTGCTTCCCTTGCCTGGGGCCCCTCCTCCATCGGCTACAGTGCCCTGGGACCGGGAAGCCCTGGGGGGACAAGGGCGTTCTGGGTTGGGTGGACCTGTGGCGCCTTGGTGTGTCCCTGAGAACCATGCTGGGAAATGCAGGGTCAAGGCTCACCGTGGGCCCTAGCCAGGCTCAAGTGGTGACTGAGTCTGGGGTCAGCCTGGGCTCCTCCTGGGCCAGGCTGCGGGCCAGCTGGGGGGAGTCTCCCCAGGGAGCTGGGTTGGCGCTTTAGTCTCGTCTCCCAGGAAGCAGAGCTGAACGAGGTGCGGCAGGCCCAGCTGCCGAGGCTCGTGGTCCGTCTCTGTGGTCGTTTGTTCTGCAGACTCAGCTCTGGGGCAGAGGCGGGGCAAAGGCGGGCTGTGCGCGCTGTGGGAGTGCGGTGGGTCGCCAGCCCACCCCTCCAGACACCCACACCCTGGCCGGAGAGTGCTGCCAGCGGGCCGCACACAGCCACCCCCACCCTGAGAGTCTGTCCCGTCTTCCGAGCGCTGCGCCCCAGGGCCTGGCCCCAGAGCACCAGCGTGTTCGCTTGGTGGAGTGAGGTCTTGGGTTTATTTCTCCTGGTTATCAGAAGTGATGTGTCCGTGGTGCAGGACTTGGGAGCCTCGAGGGGTGCACACTACGAGCACTCCCGGGTGCTGGGTCCTGAGTGCGGGCTGCCCGCCCGTGGCTCCCTCTGCCCTGCCCCTCAGCCACAGCACTCAGAGTGGTTTGGGGACCACTTTGGCCTGTCCTTTACGCACCCTGCAGGGCACCCGGTTACCGTGTGCGGGTCGGTGTCGGCTCACTCAGCCTTGGGCAGCTGTCAGCACGCGGTGGCTCCCGGTCACCTTCCTCACGTGGGTAGAGCCCGGACTGTAGCAGTCACACCGCACTCCCATCCCCCATCCACCAGGCAGCCCCTAGTCTGCGCCCCATCCACGAGATGGGTCTGTTCTGGACATTTCGTGCAAATGGAGTCAGCCGTGCACGGCCCTCCGTGGCGGCTTGACTCTCTCAGGGGCGTTGACGGCCCATCTTGGGGCTTCTCCCGGAGTGGCACTCAGCAGGTTAACCTGTTCCTCGCGGTCTTGTGTGCACACGGGCACTGTGTGGGTGTGAGGGAGCTAAGGTGTCTGGCGCAGGCCTCACGGGTTCAGTTTGGGGCCTTTGGACCGCCGTGTTCACTCTGAAATGGCCACCGCCACCCAGATTGGACATCGGGTCCCCCAGGAGGTCCCTTGCGCCCCTTCCGGCCGCTGTGCCCCCTTCCGAGTGTTGCGTGTCCTGGGCCGTCCTCTGTGTGCTGTCGTACAGCACGAACTCCGAACTCCGTGGTCTGGCTCCCCGTGCGTCCCCGTGTGTGTCCTGGCTCTGCAGGCCCCGCGTCCCCTCGGGGCTGGATCGGTGGGGTTTGTCCTTTCTCTTAGGCTGTGTCTGAGCCCGGTGTCCTTACACAGCATCGCACAGCAGGTCTCCTGGGCGGCTCCTGCAGGCGCTGCGCTCCTCCCGCGCCTTGGGGCGACTCTGATGGAAGCGCTTCCGGCCTCATTTTTCTCTTCAGCATGGTTTCCGAGGGTTTCCCTTGCAGCTCAATGCGGACTGTTGACGCTGTTAAAAGTCCTGGTGTCCTGTTGGGCCTCAGGTACTGTGGGGTGCGTCCCGTTCTTCGCCGATGGGTATTTCGGTTGTTTCTGTGTTTATTTTTTGTAGTGTTTCTTGTATCTCCTGTGTGACCGGCGGCAGCACACGTGGGTGCGGGGTGTGGTCCCGTTGCCAGCGTTGCGCAGGTGGCGTGTGCTGCGGGGCGCCCCCTGGGGTTGCTCTCCGGTGGTTTTGTGTGTCGTCGGGCCGTGCACGCGCACACGTCTTCCTTGCAGCTTCGGCACCGTCTGTGCTCACCTACGTCACCTTTGAGTGTGTTTAGAGACCGTGCTGCGGGAGTGCTTTGTATACGCGCGGGAGCACCCTCGGTCCCATCTGCGGTGGCCATGTTTCTGCCATCGTTGCTTTTAGTTCTGCCAGGGTTGCATTTTAATTTGCAAAGGGTTTTTTTTTTTAATAATTTAATATGGTGCCGAATGTACTTTCTTGTGTGTGTGTGTTTGTAACGTTACTTTTGTATCTGGGCGGTGTGTTCTTTTGGGTTGCTTTACTGTCTTATTTCTAATTTATTTTTCTCAACCCTTTAATCCGTCCGGATTGTTTTTGTTCAGACTGCATGCTGAGGAACTGGGCAGGTGTTTTTCAGCGGCTCATTGGTCTGTCGTCTGTCGGAGTGCTGGGTCCTGGAAGGATGCGGAGGGGATGGGGATGGGGACGGCCTGGGGAGGAGAGTCTTCTTCCTTGGAGCCTGTGTGAGCTCAGGTGAGGCTCCCAACCTCCTCCTGTGCCTGGTGACCAGGTCCTTGCTGAGGACGGGTGGCTTGGGCACGCCCCCTGCGGTAGCCCTGCCGGTGAGCTTCCAGGCGCTCACTTCTGCTTGATCTCCGTCTTCGGCTGAATCCCTGCCCAGCCCAGGTCCTGACGGGGTGGCCTGAAGCTGCTGCTTCCCACAGGGAGGAGGGCTTTCTGCTATGAGTGTCGGGAGTGGGTTTGTGCAGGCTTCCCTTGCACCACAGGCTCCTTGCCCCGTGGCTGTGGCTCCGGGGGTCCTGTACCCGGCAGGCCCCCTAGTCCTTGACTTGTCCCTTCACCCTGCACCTTCTCCAGGGCCAGCCTTGGGGCTCTCAGGGCTCCCTGTAAGGACAAGCGTTCCTTGTCGCCCCAGCGGTGAGCATGCCCTGCTCTCCCTCCCACCCACTCCCGGGCGGCCCTGTGGGAGACGGAGTGTGCACAGGCTGGGGGAGGAGTGCCTTTTTGGTGGCCCCAGGGCCAGTCAGAGGCAGACTGGGGACTCAGTCTCCTCACACCCCATCCTGTAGAGGGGAGCTGGTGACAAGCCTCCCCCCGGGGTCCCCTCCTCCTCCCTTCCTCCACCCGCACTGTTCTTCGCTAGTTGCTGTCTGTGCCTGGGCCTGGTGGGGGCCCGGGCCTGGCGGGGACTGAGCTGCGTCTTCTGCGTCAGGACACCCAGTGTGTGGGCGCTGGGGTGTCAGCAGGCACTTGCTTTTAGGGCCATACCGTGATGGGTGGGTGGGTGCGATGCTATTTTTTAATGTGAATGACTTGATTTGTTCCTTTAAGGACCAGGGCTTTGAGAAGACTGCCATGTGCGGTGTCACATACTGGGCAGTGGGCTTGACCAGGCGACGTGGCCAGGACTGCCCAGGGGGCTGGCCCTGTGGCTGGCAGCTTCCAGGCCCGCCTGGAAAACCCTGAGGAGGAGGCTGTTGCCCCTCCATGTCCCCCCTGCTGGGGCGCCCACCTCCTCCTCTGCCAGCCTGCTCTCCTCTTTCCTGCAGGGACTTAGCTGCCGAGCAGGGAGGAGGGGGCAGCCGCCCCTACTGCCTTGCTCTGTGGTGGCCCTCAGCTGCCCCCTGCCCCCACAGGCACAGGGTGGGCCAGGTCCTTCCAGGGCAGCAGCTGGGAGACCGCCCTTGTCTTCCTGGGAGCCCTGGATGCGGAGTCCACTGTGGGTGCCCGGGAGCCCTGAGCGGTGTGTTGCAGCACATGAAACGGCCCGGTGCTCGGTGGCTCTGGGCATGTTGTCCACTGATGGCACTGCTCTGGTCTGTGGTGGGAGGCCACGCAGTGTGGGGCTGTGGAGGTGCGGTGTTCCCCAGCCTGGGCCTTGTCTTTCCACCCAGGCTGCTGCCTCCCCGAGGGAAGGGGACCAGGAGCTCCCGGTGTGGGGACACCTGCCTGGCCTCTGTCCTGCAGGTTCTGTCTGGTGCACATTTGTGGGCTGCAGCGATCCGTGGGGGAAGACACCTTCTCAGGCCCCCTGAAGGCCCGACGCTGAGGCCCCCGGTGGTCCCCCTCATCGTCCGGCCTCTTCCTGCCCCACTTCAGACTGGTTGATTTGAGAGAATCGTCGAGGGACCTGTGGGTCATGGATTTCCCACTTCCGAAGTCTGAAGCGATGTGCTTAGAAGCCTCGTCCCAGGGGACGGGCCGCAGTCTGTCAGCATGTCCGTGGATTTGGAACTAACTCGCCTCCTTTGCTGCGCTCAGCGGCACACTCACTGGGGCTCCATGCACTGCGGCTGGGTGGGCTGTCTGCCCTTGGGTCTCAGCCGGTTGCATTCTGCTTCCTGTGTGCTAACTCCTCCCACCCTGCCGTCCGTCCGTCTGTCTGTCTGTCGGTCTGTCTCTGCCCGCGGGGACCATAGTGCCTCCTGGGCGCCCAGGGCTGTGGCTCTGCCCCGGTTCACCTCTGGAGCCCCAGCCTGCGGGGCCTCGTTTGGGTCCTTAGCCCCGCCCCCGGCCTCTCCCTCCTCAGCACCTCCGCTCGGCCCCGCCCTCCATGGCCCGCCCTCCACGGCCCCGCCCCTCGACCTCACCCCGCCTTCCCTGCCCGTCCCCTCCACTCTTCCTGGGCCCCTCCCCTGACAACGCCCCTTGGCCCGGCCCTCCCCAGCCCCACCCTCGGCCCCGCCCTCCTCGGCCCCGCCCTCCTCGGCTCCGGTCCGCGCCTCCGCTTGCCTGGCCTGTTACCGGGAGCCTGTCGGGGGAGAGTGGCGGGGCCTTCGCAGAGCCCTGCGTGGCGGAAGGGGCTGGTGATGCGGTGACCTCTTGGAGACCAGGGCCAGCACTCCTCCGCTGCATGGTGGTCTCGGGATCTCCTGCTGTCAGGGTTCCTGCCTGTCAGCAGCCCAGGCTCCTGCAGCCCTGGGAGGCCCTGTAGGACTGTGGCTGAAGGGCAGCCCTGGGAGGAGCTCTGAGGCCTGTCGGGACCCCTCCTGGAGGGCAGCAGTGACTGAATTGTCTTCACGCGGTCCCGGCGTCTTGGCCAAGTTGGGGTTGGGTGGAGTGTTGGGGCAGTCCTGGTTGTCACTGCCATGCCCCTGCCTCCCTCCACCTCCTATTTGTGTGAAGCCTGGTTGAGCCGGGCCTTGGGCTTCCAGTGCCCTTAAGAGAGGACACTGACTTGTGGCAGGGGCCATGGTGGCCAGAGCAGGCCTCCCCCCCCCCCCCCCCCCCCCCTGCAGCCCTTTCAGAGACCAGAAGACGCTCTTCCCAGGGAGCTGGTCCTGGGGCCCGCCATCCCTTCCCTCTCTTTTCTTGTGGCACCGCACGGCGGTCAGGGAAGGGAGGAAAGTGTTAGGAAGAAGGTGGGGGTCTGAGTGGCCAGGTGGCTGGGAGGAGCAGGGGAAGGGACAAGAACAGGGAGAAAACAGATGCAGGGGTGGGGGCTGGGCCCTGAGAAGCCCACAAGACAAGCCGGCTGAACTTGGTGAGCAGGGAGATGGCTTTACTACAGTTAGATGACGTTCTGAGGCCTTTGCATGGAGCCTGGGTCCTCCCCGAGGGTCTCTGGGAGGCGGGGCCATGGGCAGCACCGGTTCTCAGAGGCCTGGGTGAGGAGAGGGTTGGGCGCCCATCCCATGGGTGGCCTTTCCTTTCACAGCCTTCAGATGTTGTGTCTTCCTTCGGAAACTTCCCGCTCCTTTTAATTTCCTCAGACCCTTTGATCTTGGACTTCGATAGCCATGATCCATTTAGAACGTGTTCTTTTTATTGTGGTGGGCTTGGACCCCTTTGTCATTCCCCACGGCTGACCAGACGTCCCAGCACCGCTTATTAGATGATCCCGCTCCGATTCGAGATGCCTTAATTATTACACAGTCTGTTTTCAGACTTTCTTGTTCTGCTGGGTTATGTTTTCATGCACAGAGTTTTAATCATAGAAGCTTTTGGGTGGTTATTGAGATAGACTTTATAAGCCCGGAAGTTCGCCCTTTGGAAATGGAACAGTGTAGGGGGTTTTGGTCTGTTCACAGAGTCGTATGTCCACCATCACTCTCTGGTTCCAGAACATTTCCGTCAGCCAGAAAGCAATCCTACATCCCTGAGCGGTCTGTCCCCAGACCCCTCTGCCCAGCCTCTGGCAACCACCTGTCTTCTTCCTGTTCACGGGGATTTGCTGCTGCTGGGCATTCCTGGAAAGGGGCATCACACGGGTGCAGTTTCTGCGTCAGGCCCCTTCCGTCTGCAGGGAATGCTCTAGACGCATGTGTGTCACAGCCTGAGCCAGCGCCTCTGTGTCTGGGACGTCGCGGGTCTGGGAGAGTGGTCCTTTCTGGGAGTCTGTTTGCCCTTGTCCCGAATCTTGTCTGTCTTGTGGTTTCCCCATGGAGACTCCTGGCCAGCCCGCTGAGCCCTGGAAGGACGCTTGTTGGTGTTTTTATTGGGATGGAGAATGGACGTCTTCATGAGGTTGGGTCATCCTATCTGAGAGCCAGGGATGGCTTTCTGTCTTCATGGAGAGTTCTAAGGTTTCCTATGATCGGTGCTTCCTGTTTGCCTTTGTGTTTGTGGAAATCTGTTCCTAGGTGTGCGGGCTTCGTCATTGCCGTTGTAAACGGGGTTTCTTTGCCAGATGGCCTCTCACTGGGCATCTCTGTGCATAGAGGCTGCTGCTCTCTGGGAATTCCTCACCGGCTGCTCTGCCCATGGCTCTGACTCGTGGTGTCACGTCCGTGTTTGATGAGTGTGCTGTGGTGCCAGTGGCAAAGAGGGGCTGTTGCTTCTAGCTCTCTCTAATCTTGTGATGACTCCTGCAGGTTGGCTGCCCTGGCCAGTGCCTTCAGAGCAGAGGTGGGTGGTGCTGGGTGTGGGGAGCCCAGGTCCCCTCCCAGACCTTTCATCTAACGGGTATTTATGTCATCATTTCCAGAACTTTCTCCAGTGCTTGCATTGGGAATGTGGTTGGCGGCTGGGGAGCTTGTAAGCCTTTCCCTTTGGTGCATTAGTATGATCTGTTGGCCTAGCGGATTTCCTGACACTGAATATGCTTTGCATTCCTGGGAAAATAAGCAGCTGGGACTCTGAATTTTGTTCTGTAGGATTCTGTTTGGTGCTTTTCCATCAGTGCAAAATGGTTGGCCATTTGGGTTTGGATTGCATTTACCAGGCTTCGGAACCAGTGTCACACATTCTTCATTAAAAATCATCAGGAAGCCTCCCCTCGTCGTCAGCGCCCCGGAGTAATTGTTGGAGTATTGGGAACGTGGCGGGAACCCCCCCGCACAGCCGCCTGGCCCTGGTGTCCCTGGGGGCGACTTTACGATAACTTGCTTTTTTTTCTCTCCGAATTCTTCTGTCCAGGCTCTGTCCGAAGGGTCACTTTCGGTAAACTTCGCTTTCCTAAGAAGTAACCCCTTTCATAGGGGTTCTACAGCTGAATTTGGGTAGAGATTTGCAAGGGGGCTTTAGGCTCCCTTAACCTTTGTTCTGGTTTGGGGTCGATTCTTCCCTTTGAGTTTTCTGTGCTGCACATGCCTGCTTCCTCTCTTTTCTCGAGTGTGTTCGCTTCTGGGCTGTCTTTTTCATTATATGTTTTAGAAAACAGGAATTTGGTTTGTAAATTAAGTCTGTTGTTTTTCTGTCTTCTACCTTATTAATACTTTTATTTATTTTTTCTTTTCTTTGGTTGCCCTTGGATTATTTTGTTGTTTTTCCTAAGTGTTCTTTTAAGCATCGGTGTATTCATTAAAGTATCTTGGGCTGTGAGTAGCAGAAAATCCAACCGAGCCCCTGGGAAAGGGGATTGGGGGGATGAGGCAGGTCTTGGAAATGGCTGTGTTCTCATACGGTCCCCTTGGTGTGGCCTCCCCGGCGTGCGAGCTGCTTCGGGCTCACAGGGTCTGTGGTGACAGCACGGCTGTGGACGCTCCCAGCCGAGGGCACGCGGGTGACGGCCACCCAGGCAGACGCCTTTCCCAGCGCACCACCTCCGTGCTCAGAGCCCGCTGCACGGGGCGTTCAGTGAGCATCTCTCTGAAGACCGTGCTGCCTGCTTTTTCCTGAACCTTTTAGCTGAGAAATTCGTTTGTTTTCACCTCTTGACACGAAACATTTAGTGTCACGGATTTCCTCCCATCGCTGCTTTAAAGGTATCTTATTGATGTTCATACGCAGGGCTTTCATTGTTTGGATTCTTTTTTTTTTTTTTAGAAATTTCTTAATTTTAGTATTTTGTGTTTTCTTTCTTCCTCTGAGTTGTTTAATGGATTGTGCTTAAAACAGGCGGGACTTCTTGGTATTTTAGGAAGCATTTAAAACGTTTCTGTGCCAACATGGAGCTTCGTCCGGGGGTCTGGAGCGCACGTCGACGCGGGGCTTCGTCCGGGGGTCTGGAGCGCACGTCCGCCGACGCGGGGCTTTGTCCCCGGGGTCTAGAGCGCGCAGATGAGGGGCGCTGTTTCGGGGTCCCGAGTGCACGTCTGTGGTCGGGGGGCATCTTCTCTGTACCTCACTTTTTGTTTAATTTGCCCTCAATTTTCAGCATTCAGATCCTCTATGTTTCTAGGATTTAAAAAAAGTCTCCAGTGAGTTTTAATTTTATTTTTAACTTAATATTTTTGGACGTGATAATTCTAGATTTAAACAAGAGTCACCTGATGAACAGACACGCGTGTGCCACTGGCCCTGTCCCCACAGTTGCTTGTCCCTCCCTGTGTCTGCGTGCACGTGCCCGTGTCGCCTTCTGCATGGCTTGACCGTGAGCTGCAGCCACGATGCTCTGGGGTCCTTGGCTACACAGCCTCTTATGCAGGCATGGCACGGTGATGACAGTCAGAGTAACACATGTGACACTCTTGTCTAAGGGTTGTGTTCGTGTTCATGGGGCAGAGCTTGTGAGCGCCGTGGGCAGCCACGCTGGGAGGGCATGAGTGTCACATACACACTGTCCGTGTCTGCACCGTGTGCATGCTAAGAACGGGGTTCACACGGTGACTCCAAGCTCCTGTCGGGACAGAGGCGAGGCCCGCGTGAGGGAGGGTGAGGGAGAGGCCCGTGGTCCAGCAGGGAGGGCCCATGTGAGGTGGGCCTGAGACCATGGCTCCTGCCGGGAGAGAGCGGGGGAGGGGTGGGTGGTGGGTCGGTGGACGGGTGGCCCGCTCCTACATCCTGCCTGTGTCTGTGATTTGTAAAAAAATTTTTTTAAAGATTTTATTTATTTGACAGAGAGAGAGATGACAAGTAGGCAGTGAGGCAGGCAGAGGGAGAGGAGGAAGCAGGCTCCCCACTGAGCAGAGAGCCCGATGTGGGCCTCGATCCCAGGACCCTGAGATCATGACCTGAGCCGAAGGCAGAGGCTTTAACCCACTGAGCCACCCAGGGGCCCTGTGTCTGTGATTTGTAAGAAGTTACTTTCTTTTCCTGAGTTTGGTTTTCTCATCTTACAAATTGGGGTTTGATTAGATCCGGGCGCCCGCTGCCCAGGTGACTCCACGCCTCCCATGAATCCGTGGTTGCTGTCGGTCCTTCCCAGAGGCCCCTGTGACCACACGTGCGTAGCCCAGGTGTCTTCCAGTGGCAGTCCTGTCTTGCCGTCAGGTGTGACCAGCCACGAACCACGTCTGTTGGGGTTGAGGCCTTTATCCAGGGTCTCAGGCTGGTTTGGCTTTCAAGCAACCCACGAGGGCACGTTGGTGTGGCTGAAGTGTGTCCGTGAGCCTGTGGGCAGCAGCCCGCGGAGGGAAGAGGGGGTCCATATGGCGACAGTCCCCCGTGGCTCTCGCAGGGCTGACTCATGGTGTCGGCCTGGCCCTCTGATCATCAGGCAGCTTGGACGGCTCAGCAGCCACCTGGAGCCGTGTGGGCAGGACTGGGCATCCCTATGGGCCCTACGTTGCCCTCCCTGGGGGGCAGTACTGTGGTCTGTAAGCAGCGCAGCCCTGGGCCCCCTGGGGTTGGCGGCTGGGCCCCTGCGGGAGCAGCACAGGGCGGGCAGGGCGGGCTGCAGGTCTCCCCCAGCGGGCCTCCTCAGTGGTGCCTGCGTGTGACTGCGTGAGCAGCCGGTGGTTCTCAACAGGAGGTTCTGGGTGGCGGGTGGGGGTGAGGGGGCCGCCAGCTTTTCTTCTGGAGCGCCCTCTCCCGCTGACCCGTCACACCCGGAGGGCACAGAGGCATGCCGGCGCCAGATGGCCGCTCTGTCCAGCGCGTCTGCGGGTGTGGCCTGCGGCCTGTCACGTGCTGTGAGCTCGCTCTGCTCGCTCCGGTTCAGTGGGTGGGACAGAGAGGGCAGTGAGCTACAGAGCCGCAGAACAGCCCTGTGGTTGGGGCTGTGGCCTGGCAGCATGGCCAGAGGGGGGCTCACCGTGTGCCGGGGGCAGGTCCCAGGATGGCAGACAGCGAGGACCTGGCCAAGTCTTGCTGTGAAAGTCGGAGTAACCCAGGTTATGGTTGTGCAGGGGTGGGGAGAAAGGGCAGGGGAGGGGGGGCAGGGGAAGCCCTGGGTTGGTGTAGGGAGGAGGAAGGACTCTGGTGAGGGACAGCGCCGAGGCCAGAGGGCCAGGTCCCCAGAGCTGCCGGCAGGCGAGGTCTGGGTGGGCCTGAGGCAGGGTGCTCGGGATGGAGGTCCCACGATGGCGTGTCATTCGTCCTTGTCTGTCCCCAGCTGGAGGAGGAGCCCCCCTGAGGGTAGAGGGCACTGTGTGATGCTGATTTTGCTGGGCCCCCTTCACGGTGCAGGTCGGGTCCATGAATGAAGGCCCGGAGATGAACTGATTCATTCCTCACTCTGGTCCCGAGGACCGGGCAGTGCCCATGTTCCGGATGAGAAAACGGAGCCCACCTAGGAAGGACCTGCTCTCCCTCTTTAGGGTTCCCTTCAGGTCAAGGGGAGCAGCTCCCCAGGCTAGAAATACTGCTCCATGTCTGCTGCTAGGAGGGTCGGCCATAGTCTCGGGAACTCACTGCCTCCGAGCGCCCCGGGCCAGAGGATGAAAGGCGGGGTCGAGTCTTGCTTGGGAGCCCGTGCGGGGCAGAAGCTGCCTTGTCTTAGTCCTGGCCCTGGAGTCCAGGTCATTGGAGCCCAGCCTGGAGCTGTATCCGGCGCTCCCTCCTGACCGGGGTCCAGTGGCCTCCTGCTGTCCATCTGTCCCTCCTCCTGGGCTGAGGGGCTTTGTCCTGGCGGCAGGGCCGCGTTGCTGGGGTGTTCCCTGGCACCCCTGCTTCCTCTGCCGCCTGAAGAGCAGGATTTGGGCAGTGCGAGGACAGATGGCTCCCTCCGGGCGCTGCCGGCAGCGAGGCGGAAGGGGAGGTGGCCAGGGAAGAGCCTGGCGCCAGCCTGGGGCGCAGGGCCGGAGGACGCTGGCAGGGCCTGGCGCGAGGAAGCTGCGCGGTGGGAGGCCTCCCTGGGAGCTGACCTTGTTCCCGTGGCCTCCAGCCCCCAGCTCTGAGGTGGTCCAGGGCCGTTCCTGGGCACTGAGGCCCAACAGCATCCACCCTGCCCTCCGGCCGGGCCCTGTGCAGCTTCCGCCCATTCGGGCCACCGGTGGCTGCCACGGCCTTTGTCCCGTGGCCCCTCCCTCCTCATCTGGCGCTGCCCGCTGCCCGCTGCCCGCCCTCGCCCGCGGGGGACTCAGGCCGCGAGCTGGCTGTGGTAGGTGAGCTGGAGCGGCGCGCGCAGCCCGGGCACAGAGCGCCTGGGGAGCCCTTGCTGTCCGCCGGGGCTCAGGGCAGTGGGCAGGGAGCACGGCTTGGTGTTTTGTGTTTCTGGTCCGCAGGCTGGGGTGCCTCTCCGTGGCTGCAGCGGAGGCGCAGGCCTCCTCCTCCCGCGCCGCCGAGCGCCCAGCGTGGACACGTGCTCCGGGGCACAGCAACGTGAGATCGCAAGTCAGACGAGTGGTGGGCTGGGGGTCTTTCTCCTTCCTGCCTCCATACACCAGTCATTCGTTGCCCTTCACGTGCCCAGATGCCGCTGAGGGCAGCCCCCTCGGCCCCTCTGTCCCTTTCTGCTGCTCTCCTTGCACTGGGCACGTGGAGACCGCTTGGGCTGGGAGAGCCCCTAGTGCTGCCCGCCGGGCCTCTGTCCCCAGGACCGCTCTCCCTTGAATGTGGGCGCACAGCTGGTCCTGGCCTCCACGCCTGTTTGTCTTCTGTTTCCTCGGCAGCGTCCCCCGCGGCACCCAGCACCCTTCCACCGAGCTCTGTGCTTCTGTGCCTGCCACACTGTCACTCAGTGCCTTGCTCCGTGTTTCCTGGGCACCGACAGTGGCCTGCTGGCTGTTGCGGCCCCACCTCCTGTCTCTGGGGGTGCTGGCGAGGGCCTGGGTGACCTGGGTTTGCCCTTGGAGAGGCCGAGGGCACTGGGGTCACCCTGCCGGATCCCAAGCCCTTTCCTCCCGGCCGCCAGCCGCGTGGCCTTGGGTGCCTTACCCCTCGTTCCTCAGTGTCCTCTGTATGTGAGGCTACAGCGGGCCTCCTTTCGGGTCTCGGGGAGGATGGAGCGCGAGACTGTGAAAGGTGTGTGGACACGTGTGGGCATGTTCCCGGGGCTCTGGGCGCCTGCCGCGTGCTCACCACTTTGCGCTGTTCTTCCCTGGGGCTGCTTCCTCCGCGTTGTGTCCCCATGAGTCCTGGGCTCCCTCTTGCACATCCGACGTGTTCCCGGGTGCGGCCCAGGCAGTTAGGTGTTGGTGAGCGTGCAGGCGTCCTGCTTCCCGCACAGAGAGCTGCCCTCCTCCTGGCCGGCGGCACCCCTGCTTCCCCTCTCCCTGCCAGCTGTTTCTGCTTCTCCCTGGACTGCCCATCTCCCCTGGGAGCGGCCAGAAAGGAAAGGGAGGTCCAGCAGCGACCTGTGCAGGCATCCGGGATTGAAGGCCTGAGACCTGTGGGAAGGAAAACCATGTGCTTTCCCCGGAGACCCCCCGAGTGTGCAGAATCTGGGGGTCCCGGGGTCTCTGAGTCCCTGTCGGGGTCTGCAGCCCCCCCCCCCCCCGCATGGACAACTCCCCTGTGTGCAGCCAGGTTCTGTTGTACGCTCGGACGAGTGTCACGTCACAGCTGACTCTTGAAGTAGGTGTGGGAACAGCGAGTGTCGAGCCGCCGAGAGATTGACCAGGAGTCAGATGCTGTGGCCCCTCTGGCCGGGCTCTTCCATACAGGTGTTTAGTTAACAGGTAATGGGTTTCTTATTGCTCTGAAACAGACTCATAAACGTATCTCAAAAACTTTAGTTTCTCACCGCGGTAAATATTAGCAGGCGTAATCCACATAAGCCAAGGCTCTTTGGGGTTTGGGGAGAGTCCTAGCCACGGAGCGGGGGAGGCCTTTGCCGACCCCAGGAACTTGGGCCTGCTTCTCGCCGCCCCCGAGCTCACCGGGGTCCCCATGTAGCCCTCTCACTGCGGCCTCCATCCGTCCGAGCTGAGCTGCGGCTGTGAAGTGTGGAGAGCCCCACACGGCCTGTCCGGAGTGAGCCATGCCGGCGTCAGGAGCATGTGGCCGATCACGCAGACACTGGGCGATTCTCTGGGTGCTCACGGTGGCCCCCGCGCCGACACCCAGAAGACCAATGACCCTGGAGGGCCGCAGGGGGCGCTTGTCAGTGTGGACACCGCCCCCCCCATCCTGGAGCCACGGTTCCCACGGCAGAGCCGACCGGGTGGGTGGGATGTCGAGCCACCCCCCGGCAGGGATGGCTAGTGTCGCGGTCAGGTCAGGGGCTGAGAAAGGCGGTGGTTTCCAAGTGCCTGCGTCACTGTGTGTCACCTGCTCCGTACCTGGGTCCTCTCCTTACTCTAGCTTTGCCGATGAGGACCCTGAGGCGCGGGACAGCCAGTGTCTCATCCCAGCTCTCGAGGTGGTTTCGGCCCTGGCAGCCTGCCCTCAGCCCTCCTGCCATCTTGTGTGGCTCAGAAGGGACTGAGCAGGAGCTGGAGTGGGGGCAGGTGACATGAGTCCCTGGATTCTCGGCTCGGTGGGGTAGGCTTGTGCAGGGGAGAGCACGGGGCGCTGGGACTCTGCTTGGGACCACCACCATCTCTGAGAGGTTATGCCCAGTGCCTGTCCCCCCCTTGAAGGGGCTCAGTGGGGCCACTACCTTGGGACCGGGAGGAGCCCAGCTGAGCTGAAACATGGGCCGGGGGCCACCTGGGGTGAGGAGGAAGGGGAGCAGGCTGGTGGGTGGGGTGGGCAGAACCCCAAGTACACCTTGAACCTGAGCACTAACTCCTTTCCTCCCTCCCGACCTGGTTTTTGTCTCCTGCAGCTCTGCGGGAAGGTGGTGGCCCTGCTCCCTGTGAGAAGATGTCCTATGGCCCCACGGCCGGCTGCGGTGGCCTGGGGAGCCATGGCCCTTTGGGGGGGCCCTCCAGACAAGGCTGTCAGCCCCTAGGTAATGATGGGGGCTCGCCACACCGGCGGGGGGGGGGCAGTAGGTGGGTCTCTGCTGTCCTGGTGGTAGGGGGCAGGGTAGGCGGGCTCTGTTTGACCCATGTCTCCTGGGCTGGGGGCAGGGTTGTGTGTGTTGGACTGGGGCAGCACCAGAAGGGGGCTTCTTCGCTGGGAAAGGTGGCCCTGTCAAGGGGGCAGGCCTGGTGTCTGCGGGTGCCCCAGCGGGTGCCCCGAGCTGCTCTACAGGTGCCCGGGGTCTCGGCCAGCGGCAGAGCGGGTGGACGGTCTGGCCTCCCTAATGACCATGTGGTGCAGCCGTGATTTTTGCCAGTACAGAGCAGGAAACTGAGGCTGGGCGGGGCCGGAGAGGCACTGCTCATCTGGCACAGGGCAGAGCAGGTTTCCCCTTCTAGGGCTTCTAAGCCACCTCCGCTTTCTGGACGTTGCCCCGAGGGCCGGGTCGCAGGCTTCCTTGCTGGGCCTGCGCTGCACCCTGCTGGCATGGCCCATCTCAGAACTGTGTCTTGTCTTGTGTCCCTTGGCTGGTTCGGCTCCCAAGTCCCTGATGCTGCGAGTCGCTGTGCCCTTCTGCTTTCCTGCTCCATGGCCGTGTGGCACCCGGGCCGGTCCCCCTGTGAGGGCTAGCAAGTGTGCATGGCGCCCGGCAGCGAGGGGGGCTGTTGGCACTGTCTGGGCTCCCCATCCGCGGCGTGGGGGCCGGTGGTGGAGGGTGAACCTGTGCGGTCTGAGGGCTTGCGTGGTCTCTTTGGGCTTTCATTTGCATTTCTCTGGGGACCGGTGGGAGGGACCCGTTTGTTCTCCACCGAACTCTGTTTTTCTCTAGACTTTGCCGTCTTCTTACAGACTTGCAGGGTTTCCCTATATGTTCTGGAAGAGAAACCCCTGTCTGCTCATCCTGTGTGTCTTCGTCTGGCTGGCCTGCTCCTCGGTGTGGCACCTGCGGGGGAGTGCACACTCTTAGCAGCCTGAGCTCTCCGTTGAGCCTCTCTGAGCGCACCCGACTCTTCTGTCCGCTTTGCGATTCTGTCCCGTGTGATGAGCCCTACATGAGATGACCCCGGTGTCACGTGTGCTGTCCTCCGAAGCTGATAGGAGGACTCTTGTCCGTCTGTGGGTCGGCCCTCACCGTCGCTGGGCTTCGGTCTTTGTTTGTAGGGTGGGGTGCGGGGAGGGCAGAACCACAACTCCGTATTTCTCTCTCCCAACCACAAGTGGTCCTGGGACTTTCTTCGAAGTGCCGTCTCCCCTTCCTGCAGACCCGCAGAGCTGGAGCTCTGCAATGAAGGACGCTTCCTTGTAGGTTCTCTTGGCCGGTTTTTCCCTTCCTGTGCAAAATTCTGCCTTAATTTTCAGAGTTACATTTTCTGATTTTTTTCGCGGCAAGTGGCTCTATCTGCTTTCCCTCCGAAATGTCTTTGCTGTTTGGTCCTTTGCTCAGACACGCATTTTAGAATCCCGTGGTCAGGTTTGGAGCCTGGGCCGCAGCTGCTGTGCGCCTGGGGCGCGATCGTCGTGAGAACCGGCGTCCACATCGTCGGTGGGCTCCCAGTCCAGGAGCACGTGGGGCTCTTTCTCAGGTCTTCTTTCGTGGTTTTCAGTCAAGTTTTACAACTTTCATTATAAGGACCTTACACATCTTTTATTATTAAGTTTGTTTTAACTAAAAAAACCCCACATCTTTGCTATAAGAAGCGGCACCTCTGAGAATTACACGTTCCAAATCTTTGTGGCTGGTACACATGTATGACGATTGTTTTTTTTTTAAAAAGCGGAGTCCAGAGATTTTATGTGCTTTTTAAATATGTTGTTTTTAAACTTCCTAAATGTGGACAGTTTCCAACACAGAGAAGCAGTCCCCAGGGCTGCCCCCTCTGTCTCGTCAGGGGTCCCCTGCGGCCAGCCTGGCCCCTGGGACCTTGGGCTGCCGTTGTGTTTCGCGGCAAGTCCCCCATCGACGTGTCCCCATGCCTGCAAGGGAGGGTCTCCATGTGCTCATGACTGGAATGTCACGTGTGCCTGTGTATCTCTGGCGGCTTGGTGGCTCCATGGCGCGTGGCAGGGCCGTGGGAAGCCCCGCGTGCAGCAGGTGACTGATAGGCCTTTCAAGTCTCTCTGAAGCTCGAGATTCTTCTCCATCGTTTGGCTTGTTTGTTTTTCTCTAGAAGTTTATTTCTGGGAGGAGCCACAGTTTTCTTGGGTAGCAAATTGATTTTCATCTACTGACTTTATACTGTGTTATTTTGCTAGATTCCTTCTATTGATGAATAATTTGTGGAATCTTAAATTTTCTGTTTGGATGGTACCATGTGTGAGTGGCACCAGTTTTTTCTTTTTTCCCCCAACATGTCCCTTCTTCTTTCTATCCTCCTGAGCTGGTCGGAGCCTCTGTGATACTGAACGCATGGTGCCTATATTCCATGTGAAGTTTTGGAAGAATGGGACTGTGTGTTTCTTAGATGTTCCTGGATTTTGCTGTGAAACCGTCCGGGCCTGTAAAACCCTGTTTCCTCCATGGAGCACAGTTCACTTCTTTAGTCCCTGCTCTCTGTTTCTTCTGGGGTCAGTTTTGCTAAACTGTGTTTTCTGAGACATACGTTTGCTTCACTAAAATGTTAGAATTTATTGAAATGGAATGTGGACAGGAGCCGCTGGTTGTGATGGGGCAGCACTGTGGTGTGGCCGAGGGCCTGGCCGGGGTCCGCCCGCCCTGCTCCACTGCCCCTGCCCGACTCGGGCTATCACGAAGGCTGGGGCTGCACACGGTCCACCGTTGTGCCTGCTGTTTTATCAGTGGTCCCAGTATCGGCAGCATATCCTCTTTTTTATTTCTAATAGGGCTCATTTGTACTTTCCCTATTTTCTTTTATTTTTTTGTAGTTGAATTGTTGCAGACATATTTAGTTTTTAAATTTTTTAAATTTTTATTTTTTACTTTTTAATTTTTCCAGTGTTCCAAGATTCATTGTTTATGCTCCATACCCAGTGCTCCATGCAATACTTTTTGTATAGTCAGTGCTGATGGAGGCTGGGCTGTTGTATAAATCTTCCTGAAGACCTGACTTTCTTGATGCCTTGTGCTGTGTGATCGAGCCCCGCTCACACTTTTATCATGCTGTCCTTCTGCCTTAAGATGATGCTGTTTTGTTTTTCTGACTCCTAAGTTGGATGTCGATGTCATTTGTTTTAGTTTTTCTTCTTTTGTGGTAAAAACACTTGAGATCGTCAGTGTCCACGTGGTCACCACGTTAGTTGAGTGTCAGACATTCAGAAGTGTGTAGTATTTTTAAAGTTCACTTATGTTTTATTTCCATTATGATTTGTTCTTTGACTCAGGAATTATTTATTATTTATTTATTTTATTATTTTTCCCCCACGGCTTTCTTTAGAACCGTAATGCATTATTTCTAAATGTATGTATTTTTTTTTTCTAGTTGTTTCTTAAAAACGACGTCTACTTAATTGCATTTTCATCAGAAAAGCACCTCCGTTGTCCTTATGTGTTGACCATTGTTGAGGTCCAGCGGCTGCCAGTCTTCTGTGGGGTGACGCGGGAGGCCCCGGGAGGGGCTGGCGCTCTAGGCAGGACGTCGGGGCCAGGCGGAGACCCCCATCTGTGCAGGCGTCGCTGCTGTCACCTGGGACCCGCAGTGTACCAAGCACTACAGGGTACACGCGGCCCTGTAGGTAATTGCGTGGAGCTAACAGTGATCTCTCTGTGGTAGGATGCGGGAAAAACATGGCAAAAAGCCAACTGGCAGATTTTTAAACATATAGAACTCACATAAATCAAAGGCAACCCTAAAAAACCCTAAAAATCTTCCTACAAATGGGCCAGCCCTGTGAAGAGGTAGGAAGCACGGCCGAGCCTCAGCACTGCCCAGAGGGACGGACTTGAAGGTGGCAGTGTGCCGGCGGGGCTGGGCCGCGGTAGAGGAGGGGTGCGGGGGGCGGCTGCTCCCACAGCCCGCCGCCTCGCCGCCTCCTGCACGGCTAGGGCGTCACCGAGGCGTGGGCCGACGTGCTGGCCGCGGCGTGCCTGTGCACAGAGAATGCGGGGGCGCCGTCACCACTGCACTGAGGGGGCAGCTGTGACGTGGGCGTTAGCTTGAGTTGTGGAGGGCCCCTGGGTGGTCTCTGCACACGTCCGCACGCGGCGCTGTGAAGTAGAGTGAAGCTATGTCCGGAGTCCTCTAGCTGTGCGAGACCCCCGCCCCCGTGGCCACAGCGCCCACCTCTGCAAACGATCTTGGTCGTTCCTTCATAATTGTCTGTGTTGAACTTTTCCCCGTAATGGTGTGCATTCTACTAATCATAAAGTTGTCACAGGCCCCTCCCCAAAGTTCAAGGGTCATGTGATTCTGGAGGGCCGGCCAGCCCTCTGCAGGTGTGTGGACCCACGTGGGGTAACCAGGAGGAGGTGGACAGGGCCTGGAGTTCTGTGATCAGATGCCAGCATGGGGAGGCCATCACTTGGTGATGTGGGTGGTCACCGCCATGACGTGGGCCGCCAGTGGGGACTCCCTGCTCCCCACAGGAGGGGCTCTGAGGGTTCCGAAGCAGATGGTGACCTCAGCCAGACCCAGCAGCCTGGCACTGCTCTCTGGGGAGAAGACCCGTCCCACAGGCTCTCCACCAGGCCCTTTGGGAAGAGGGGAAGTGATAGGATTAGCCCTGTTGGGGGATGGTCCCTATCCTGGAGGCTCATGGCCGGACCCTCAGACCCACAGAGACGCCTGGACATGGGGCCTTGGCCCTGGCTTCTCTCTGCTGTGACCGTCCAAGGCCGTGCCTGCCTCCCCAGACACCTGGGACAGTTTCTCGTCATCTGATTTGGAAGCTTACTTTGTTGCAGTTGTCTGTGGCGTGGGCCCCTCCATCCCCAAGTGAGCTAGCCGGCTGCCCTGCCCTTCCCTCAGTCTGGCCGGGAGCCCTGTGGGCTGCCTGGAGGCACAGGATGCCCGAGATGACCTTTGGAGGCCTTCCCACCCCACTGGGGGTACCTGGGGGATTGCTTGGGGCAGTCCTTCTGTCCTAGTCATGCTGGGCTGCAGTGTCCCCCCACAGAGGGACGCGGGGCACGAGGTGGACAGGTGTCCTTTGCTCTCCCTTCTCTGGGGAGATGCGAGTCCAGAGTCTTTTCTGAGAAGGCGCTGCCTCAGGGCTCAGTGCTGGGACCGGCTGGGACAGGCTGTGTCCCCTGGGTTTCGGAGCGCCTGTGGGTGTGCTCAGACGGCTCAGCTGTCACCTCCTCGAGCTCTGTGCATGGAAACTGCCCTTCCCGAGAGCTCCAGAGCACACAGGGCGCACAGATGGCCCGGGGCCAGGACTGAAAGGCCGTCGTCCAGAGGCGGTGGGCTGTTTTATGAGGGGGTCTGACGGCTCACGAACTCTGGCAAACCGTGTCTAGGGCGTGTTTTGGAATCAGCGAGAATGACCGAAGAGAAAATGAAGTGTCCTCCCTGCGGGTCAGCCCTTGTGGATCCCGTTCGGGGCTGGGCATGGGGAGGAGGCCTCACGGGATGCCCGGCGCCACGGCCTCCCAGGCCTGCAGCCCAGCGTCAGCAAGGGCGGGTTTCTAGTTGTGTTTTCACTCCCACTGTATTCTTACAAGCAGGATGATGCCGTGCTCGGGTGCAGTGGTGGTGATTTCGAATTGCCAAGATCCCTAAGTCCTTGCCTTCTGGTTTTGTGTGTCATTTGTCGCAGACAGGGGACACCATGAAGGCTTGGCCTGGCCTGCAGGGCAGCCCTGAAGCCCTGCTCTTGCGGGTTCGTCCTTGTCTACGGTCCTTTTAGAATGACCGTGGGGTAAAGGTCTGGAACACTTAAAGTTCTGAACTCGGTGCTGGTCTTCAGCCAGAGCGGCTGTTGTGCACGGTGTTCCAGTCTGGGAGGGCTTCTTGGAAGTGGTGGGCCCAGTTGGAGCTTCTTAGCATGGATGCTTGGAGGGCTCTGGGCACCTGCTGTCCCGGGTGGGGCCTTGCTCTGCCAGCAGCACCGAGCTGCTCCGGGGGCAGGCGGGGTGTAACTGTGATGTCCCTGCTGTCTGTAGAGTGCGCTAAGTGTTGGACCGCGTACGGAATCCGCCATTTCCCCTGCCCATCGCCGGAGAGCGGCCCACAGGACCCCGGTGTGGGCAAGGACGGGGAAGGTGACCGGGGGTCGGCGGGCACGCCCAGAGGCCCGAGGGCCAGGAAGCGAGGTACTTCCGCTTGGGTGCTGGGTCTGGGGGGGACCGGCAAAGGCCACTGGCGATGCCAAGTGCTGAGGAGGGAGGGCCAGCCGGCGGGAGCGGGACATGGCAGCCAGCGCGCAGGTGCGCGGAGCTGGGGCAAGCTGTAGCTTGGGGTCTGGGTGGCCTGGACCCTCACTCACTAGCCTTCCCCTCCCCCAAGGATAGCAGACGATGTGACACGGCTGGGCCAGCGGCACGAGGGCTGTCGTGTGATGACCAGTGCTTGTCAGGGTCCCGTAGGCTCAGGGAGGAGGCTCAGCCCGTGGAACGAGCTCCCGTGGCCCCTTCACTCCAGAGCCCGGCTCGTGCTTGGGAGGAGCGGGTGAGGGAGCGTCGGGGTCCTCGGCATGTGTGTTACAGAGGGGCGGGGATGTGGGCTGCTGTGGAGGTGGCCTTCTAGTTGATAGGGACCTGGGGGGAGACAGGCTGCCCTCTGAGTGCTTCTCAGGGGCTCACACTCCCCTCTGCCCTCAGGGGCTCTTAGTGTTGGGGGCTCGCTGTCTCCTTGTGTCTGGGACCTGTGGCCTCATGGGGCTGCCTCACAGAGGGTCCCCTGCCCCCAACAGGAACAGGCTGGCTGCTGATGAGGCTTCCCAGTGGGCAGAGGCGTGCAGACTGGGTCCTGTGTGCCTGCCCAGCTCCAGGACCCCTCGGAGCGCAGGAGTGAGCGACTGTGGGGGCACAGAGGGGGTGGAGGCCATGGCCCCGGCCACCCGCCTGCCCTCCTGCTCCTGTCGTCCACTGGCTGTGTGCTCGTGGCTGGGCAGGAAGGCGGCAGGTGCCCGAGAGGCAGTCGCAGGGCTGGGACTCAGAGCCAGGCCTCTGGACACCCTGCACGGAGGGGGCGGTGGCCGGGCCCAGGCAGCCGAAGCCGAAGCCACAGTGGAGGTGGCGGCGCCCCGGGAGCCGGCGTCACGGCCGGCACCCCCACCGGCCCACGGCCTTAAACACCCACCTTTTGGTGCCTTTCCAGGGCCGGGGGTCACCCCTGAAGGCCGTGGGATGCCGGAGCCCCACTCAGCACCCACTGCTGGCCCGAGGAAGGACTGCGCCGGTGGAACCCATGGCCGGCTGGTGGGGCCCAGTGCCACGCGGGTCAAGAAGAGGAAGCCCAACTTCTGCCCGCAGGAAACGGAAGTGCTGGTGTCCAAGGTCAGCAAGCACCACCAGCTGCTGTTCGGCACGGGGCTGCTGAAGGCCGAGCCGGCCCGGAGGTACCGCGTGTGGAGCCGGATCCTGCAGGCGGTGAACGCCCTGGGCTACTGCCGCCGCGACCTCGTGGACCTCAAGCACAAGTGGCGGGACCTGCGCGCGGTCGTGCGGCGCAAGCTGGCTGACCTCCGGCGCGCGGCTGTCAGCCCCGTGGGGACCCCGGCCCTGGCACTCACGCCTGTGGAGCAGGTGGTGGCCAAGACCTTCTCCTGCCAGGCCCTGGCCTCCGAGGGCTTTGGGCCGGAGCCGCTCCGAGGTGAGTCCCTTGCCCCCGCCAGCTGGAGGGCAGGAAGCAGAGACCCGCTGTGGGCAGCTCCTTGTCCCTCCGCCCCAGGGGCCTCCCGTTGCCAGTCTCGGGGCAGTTCCTGCTCCTTCCCACGCACACTGGTGTGGCCACCTGGGGACAGCTTCCTGAGTGTCCAGGCGCTGTGGGTGCGCTTGCCTCCCCTCGGCTTTGTGTCTGCCCGCTCGCGCCCGGCTGCGGGGTGGGCAGCTGGGCGCCCACAAGACGCGGCTGTCCTCTCAAGGACGTCTGTTTCCTGCCTCTGGACCATGACCCGCAGGAAGAAATGTGTTTTCCTGTGCGGTCCCACCTACGCACTCACACCTGAGAGATGAGATTTTCACGACCATGGGCCCTCTGTGTTGTCCTCTCTGCCCTGACCCTTGTCTCCTCCGCCCTGCCCCAGCCGGGCTCCTGCCCTGTCTGCTGAAGAGGTGACTGGGCGACAGAGCTGCGGTCGGGGGCACTGGGCTCTCTTGTTGGCTTAACCCGCAGGATAGGCCTCCATACGGGCTGGGCGGCAGGTGGATGGCCAGGTGAATGATGGGGGGGTCGTCGCCTGGAGCCCACGCGGTCCTTCCATGGCTGTTTTGTGGGGGAGCATTACTGTGCGGGTTGTGACTTCTTGTCTGGCGCAGTGGGTCAGGGGGTCAACAGAGGTCAGCCCCGCTTCTGGAGCTCAGCGGAGCGGGTCCCAGACGGGTGCCCGCTGCATAGACATGCGCAGTCCCCCCGGGGCACGCAGGGTGCAGAGCTGCATGGGGGCTGCTGCGGCCACCGCCAGGGAGTGGGGAGGATGGAAGTTGAGCCCAGATCCCGGCGGTTAGGGCTGGGGAGGGAGGCAGGCCGAGCATTTGTGCGTGCCTCCACGGTCATAGGTGGGTGCTGGAGATAGGTTCCGAGGACCATTTCTCCATCGTCACCTAGTCTTTGACTTTGAATTAGGTCCAGAAAGTACACGTAGAGTGTCAGGAAGAAGGCAGAAACAAGCACACGTGCTTGCCTGGAGCCCGGCACAGGCTGGCTGGGTCCCCGCTCTCTGGTGCCAGCCGCACGCACAACCTGGGGACGTTGTCTCCCCAGGGACAGGCAGGGCAGTGGTCTGGGCACTGCTGCCCTGGTGCCCGGGTGACCTGGTGACCGGGTGCGGGCTGGGGTCCCGAGCAGTGGGATCCCTGTGGCTGAGAGCCTCCTGCTCTGTAAACGGGGCGGCAGGCCTCTGCGTGTGGCTGTGCTCGGCCGGACTAGCCGTGCCGTGCCCACTGGGCGCCTAGCAGAGCTCTGCCCTCCTCTGGCCCCCACGTTTTTCTGGACAGACCCCAAGGTATGCTCACCTCCCTCCTGCAAGCCCACAGTGCTGCCCCACCCCCCGACCTCCAGGCCACGTTCTCCCGCACAGCTGTCTGTCTCCCTGGCCCCAGCCCCGACCCCGCTCTGTCTCGCAGGTGTCCTCTCTGTTTGGGGAGGGATGTGCCCGCACCAGCTAGGGGACCTGGCCACACACAGAGCCCCACCCTCTGGCTCTCCAGCGATCTAACTCGGGGGCGCTCGCTTCCCTGGGGTGGGCGCAGAGGCAGGAGTGTGGCCCCCTGTCAGTGCCCCTCCCTGCCGGCCCATGCGGGCCCCCAGCTCCTGGCCTGTATGGCTTTGCGGTTGCTGACCAGACGCGTCCTCTTGACGAGCCTGCGGAGGGTGCGCCTTCCCTTGCCTTGGGAGCTGCACGGACTGGGGTCTGGGGAGCCGTCGAGCGCCGCGGGAGCGCCTGCAGTGGGGCCCCGGTGCCGGCGCTGCTGCTCACTGTGGATCCCTTGCTGCTTGCCCGCAGGCAGGTCTGGTCGTAGAGCCTCTCTTTCCCAGGGCCTTTGGCAGGACAGTTGGTGTCCAAGCAAGGAGAAGAGGGACATGTGGCCACAGGTACCTGGACACTCGGTGCCTTGTCCGTGCAGACGTGAGCCATCATTGCAACATGGCCAGGCGCTGCATGGTCTGACGCGGCCTCGGCCTCTTCAAGCTGCCCCCCCGGGAGGGGTGCCTTCACGGGCCATCTCCTGGCTGGTACTCCTCCCCGATCCGCCCACAAGGGGGTCATGCCCCCAGCATGCGGCACTGCCCGTCCACCCCGGTGCCCAGCCCTTCCCTGGCTGCTCCTCCAGTGCCTTCAGCGTGGGCCTGGGGCCGGGAGCCTGTGTTCTGGCCAGATGTCCCCCCGGCCCCAGGCCTCGCCTGGCGCTGCCCTCTGGGTGCCCACGGCAGCCACGCTGCTCGGGAAGGAGGAGGCCCCCACGCTGCCTTTACCACTGTGCTCTTACCCTCCTTCCTTGGCCTCATGCTCATGCTTCCGGGTCCTCTGACGCCCCTGGGCCAGCCTCCCTCAACTGGGGGTGCCCTGTGTCCTGGAAAGCCCATGGGGCACCTCGGGACATCGAACTTCGTGACTAGTCTGCTGTCAGAGTGACTGGCTTCTGAGTGTTCGCTCCAGGTCGCAGAGGTGGCCCTGGGGTTGGCTGCGGGGCCCCCCGCGATGCTGCCCCTGCCCCACCCAGGATTTCAGATCAGTCTCTCTCTGTCCTGGCAGATGCAGCCAGTGGTTCTCGTGTGTGCGTGAGGCTTGGGAGGGGAAGGTGCTCGGGGGCTTGGTCCCCCAGCCGGAAGGGAGCAGAGCCCTGTGGGCTGGGAGGCGGGCTGTGACAGGGGTATGGAGGGGCAGGTTGAGGGGCTTCGTCCTGTCCTCCGCCGCTGGCCCCCTCACTGGGGGTCGCTCAGGGTGGGCCATGCACACCTCCACATCCTGTCTGTGGAAGTGGCCAGTGCTGTCCAGGCGACGGGCTGCTGCTGCCGTCCCCGGCCTCTGTGGGGCCCGGGTCTGTGTGGTGCTGTGTCCATGGACCCCCAGCAGCTTATGAGGTGACGCTGCAGTCACTGCCCTCGCGCGCTAGGGTGCTGGGTTTTGTCCAGGCCGGTCTGCTCTGCAGCTGAGCGGTCCCCTGACCTCCTTTGCTCGTCCTGCGTCCAGGGCCCCATATCGCACTCGGCCTTCTCCCGCCCAGCCCACGCTAACACCCCAGTCCTTCTGCCAGCCGTGTGTCGCACCTGGGAGCCGCCGCGGTGGGGCAGAGCCCGCTGTCCGCCCGGCCCATGCGGCGGCACGTGGGGGTGGTGTTGGGCTTGGGGGGGTTCTGAGCGCCTCTCTCCGGCACTGCTGGTGCGGCTGCTGCGGCAGCTGCCTCTGTCCCTGGGGAGCAGAAGGGCCCGCGGCTGGAGCAGACGCAGAGCTGGGCCCCTTGGCGGCCAGAAGGCATCGCCAAGTGTGCGTCGGCAGCCTTGGGCCCCTCTCCCAGGCAGGTAGCGCCGCGCTGCGCCCAGAGATGCCGGTGGGCAGTGACCTTGATCTGGTGTCTCGGGAGCGTCCAGTCGTCTCTGCCCCCAGTAGAAGCAGAGGGCGGGGAGGAGGACTCCCAGAGAAAAGCCCCGTAAGTTCTGCCGATTTTGCGTCTTTATCCACCCCTCACGTGGGGCCCAGGGCGCGGCTTCACGGAGGGAGCGTATGAGCGAGACAGTGCGTCCACGTGTGGTTCGGTGCGCCTGGGACGTCTCCCCAGCGGCTCGCCCGTGGTGGAGTTCAGCTGCTAGGTTGCCACGGGGGAGTCTGGGGACTCGCGGGTGTGGACTCCAGTGTCAGGGCTGCGGTGGCGTGTCCCCCCGTGGCTCACAGTTTGTGTCCCGTCCACCCTGAGGGATAGTTTCGTGCTCTCCAGGTTTCCGCTGAGTGGAGGTCCTGCGATCCTTCGTCTGTGCCACGGCAGATGCCGTCTCTCTCTCGGGGCTGGAGAGGTCGTCTATCCTTCCCCAAAACTACCAAACTCGTTTCCAAGGCAGCTCTCCCGCTCAGGTCCCACGGCACCCCGTGTGCTTGCCCACGCTCTCCCTTCCTGTCCCCACGTGCTCCTGCCGTGGGTTTGACCTCAGCGGGCCCGGGCGGGATGCCCGGGCGCTCGCGGGCCCTGTGTGCGTCTCCCCTGCTGCGGTCGCCGTTCGCCCCGGGCTCGGGCCAGCAGCACGTCTGGCCTGGCCTCTGGCTTCCAGGGCCATGTGCTGCGAACCTTCTGGTGGGGTCTACACTGTCATGTCTTTTTTTGATGGGGTCTTTTTGAAGCTTTTTAGGTTTTGGTGTTTTTGGTGTTTTCTTTTGGCGTTTCTGGTCTTTGTGGCCCACCCAAAAATTTCTTGCCTACTGCAAAGTCCCAGAATTATTGTTTTTTGAAGTTTTGTTTTTAAAGGTTTTATTTACTCATTTGGGAGTGGGGAGAGCACAAGCGGGGGGGGGGGGCGGCAGATAAAGAAGCAGACTCCAGCTGAGTGAGGAGCCGACATGGGGCTTGGTCCCAGGGCCCTGAGGTCAGGACCCAAGCTGAAGGTAGATACTTACCTGACTGAGCCACCCAGGTGCCCATTTTTTGAGGTTTTCTAGTTTTAGCTTTTGCATCTAATTGATCCCCGGGGGGTAGATTTTGAGTTTTGTTAGTTTGGGGTTGGAAATCCAGTTGTTGGTCATCGTTGGTTGAAATCACCAAATCACTTTGATGCTTCTGTCTGAAGCCCCTGGGAGGTCGACTTGTTCCTGGCGATCATCGGCGTTTTCACGAAACGTGCCCATTTCATCAGAGTTGTGAAGTTTACCGCTGTGCTGCTGTCTGATGTTCCCTTAGTATTGTTGGAATGCCCGTATGGTTGGAGGGAGATTGCCTCTCTCACTTCTGAGAGTTCAGTTTTTTAAAAGATTTTATTAGAAACACAGCTAGAGAGGGAGTGAGAAAGGGAGAAGCAGGCATCCTGCTGAGCAGGGAGCCCGATGCAGGGCTCGATCCGGGGCTCAATCCCGGGGCTCTGGGGTCATGATCTGAGCCAAGGGCAGGTGCTTAACGCCTGAACCACCCAGGCACCCTCACTTCTGACATTTCCAGTTGTGTTTCCTCTGTTTCGTTCCTGACCTTGACTGGTCTGAGTGCAAGTCTGTCAATTGTATTGATTGTTTTGAAGAAGTAGATTTTGATTTCATTAATCTTCTCTATTTATCCAATGTCTAGTTAATTGATTTTTGCGCATCTTTATTATTTCCTTCCTTTTCCTCACTCTGGGGTTAATTTGCTTCTGTTAGATCATTGACTTGGGACCTTTCTTCTTCCCTAATGGAAGTGTTTCTTGCCATACATTTTCCTCTGTGTGTTGCTCTACTTAAACAGTTTTGCATATATTGTGTTTTCTTTCATTCATTTAAAATATTTTCCAATTTCCTTTGTAATTTTTCTTTAACGGATGGTTTAGAAGCATGTTGTTTAAATATTAAAATAAATCTTTGTTTCCGGACATCTTTCTATCTAATTTCCAGTTTAATTCTGTTGTGCTCATAGACTGTCTCGTACAACTTGAGCTGTTGTGTTCTCTGAAATGCAGCGTCTTGTGGTGGGTGCCCGCGTGCTGGACAAGAGAGTGTGGCGCTCACCGGGTGGGGGGGTGTCCCATCACTCGGGCCGAGCTGGTCGATGGTGGTGTTCCAGCCTGGCTCTCCTCACCGATTTTCTGTCTGCGGCTCTGTTTACTGTGGGAGGGGGTGTTGACGACTCTATCAGTGGGATTTGCCCGTTTCTCCTTTCAGCGCCGTCCGTCTCTGCTTCAGACGTGCTCACGCTGTGCTCTCAGGAGCAGGCAGGCTCAGGACTACTTTGTTGTCTTCATCCGTTGACCCCTTGGTCACTGTGCCGACGTGCCTTCGTCCCACGTACGTGCGTGGCACCGCTACCTCAGCTCGCTCAGGAGACGGCCCCACGCCGCGTGTTCTCCACTCCTTTTACTTCCAAGTTACGTCTGCTTTGACCTAGAAAGTGCTTTTCCTGTACTCAGTGCATATGGAGTTCGCTTTAAAAAAAAATTTTTTTTTTAAGATTTTATTTATTTGACAGAGAGAAACACAGCGAGAGAGGGAACACAAGCAGGGGGAGTGAGAGAGGGAGAAGCAGGCTTCCCGCCGAGCAGGGAGCCCGATGTGGGACTCGATCCCGGGTCTCCGGGATCATGACCTGAGCCCAAGGCAGTCGCTCAACCAACTGAGCCCCCCAGGCGCCCCTGGAGTCTGCTTCTGTCCCCATCTCACCGTCTCTGCCTGGACTGGAGCGGTTGTCATGGTGCGGTCCGCAAGGGCTTTGTGGGGACAGGTTCCATGCTCTGTGCCCAGCAGCGTGGCAACCACGGGCCGCACGTGGACTCGTGCCTCGGGTTCAGGCTCTTATCGTTCGCGTAAATGCCAGTATGCTCCCATCTTGATGTGTGCTGTCTACATTTCCCTTTCTTCTCCTTTCTTTCTTCGTATTTTGAAGGAATCGAGTGTTTAGTGCACTTGGCCTCGGCTCGTGGCTCATCAGCGATACTTGCAGTTGTGTGTTTTAGTGGCCACTTTGGAGTCTCTGGCGTCCTCCTGAGCTGCTGACCGCGTGTGCCCTCAGGTCCCGCTTGGTCACCTCGTGTGTGACGCGGGAGGCACGATCGGCCGACACCTGCTTCCCCTCAGAACGACGCCTCGTTCCTGCCTTCGCCTTAATAATCAGTGTTCTCGGAGAGGAATCTAAAGTGAGACAAGGTGTCTTTTTCTTCGCCCTTGCACCCGCCCTCCCACACTCGGGCTCCTCGCACAGATCCCTGTTTCCTTTTATCGTTTTTTTTTTTGACCTGACAGATTTCATTTAACGCTTCGTGGGCTGCACATCTGGCCGCGACAGAGGCACTCAACCTTCTTGTCTAAAAGAAGTCTTTATTTTTCTTCCAGTTTTGAAATATGTTTCCGCTGGGTATAAAATTGTGGTGGAAAGATTTTTTTTCCCCTTTTTTGGCACTTTGCCGCGTCGCCATGGCACGTTTGGGCAGAGCGTCCCCCGCATCTCCGTTGGTGGCGGCGTGCGCGCCTCTGGCCCCTTCGAAAGTGTCCTCTTCACCACAGTAATGACTTCTCCTGCAGCTTTGACTCCTGGGCCTCGGGCTCCGGATTTTTAATATTTATTCTGCTTGGGACTTTTCAAAGTCCTTCACAGAGCTCAGTCTTAATTGCATGAAGTTCTGATACTTTCGGCCCTTACTTGGACTTTCCCTCGTTTGTTGCCCGTCTGTGGCTCCCCCTCCGTGGCTCCGTGGGCGTCATCCTGAGGGCCCTGTGGCGTGGCCTCCGTGTGCCCCGCATGCTGTCAGCTCCCGACCCCATGCAGGGGTGGCCCAGAGACTTGTGGACGTCCTCCTGTGAGGCTTCAGAAGTGCCCCTGCGGCTTTTCCGCGTCTCTGGTCTCTCCGTGCTGGGTCGATGCGCCCCTGGTGTCCTTCTGCGCTTAGAACGTTGAGGAATGCTTTTCTCCACTCCTTTGTCGTCTCTGTCCTTTCTGGGTCCGATCCTCCGATGGCTGATTTTTCTTAACGGTTATGCGTTCCTGCTGCTCCGTGGGTCCAGGAGCTTTGGGTTGTGACTTTGACGTGCTTCTTTGCTGGGTCGTGCGTCTCGCTTGAGGAAGATTAGACTTCCCTCCAAGGGCAGTAGAGTTACCTGGGGGTCACCGCCATCTCTTTGGGCGTTTCTGAAGTGGCTGTCACCCCAAGACTGACTTTACCCCCTGCCCCGGATGCACGGTCTGGGCAGCACTGCCGGACGCGCGGCACCCAGACCTCCCGTCCTCCTGTGTGACTTCCCTGACACACAGCGACCGTGCTGGGGAGGAGGTGGCCTGCAGCTCCCTCGTGCCGAGGGGCGTCTTTCCCCGTGTAGGCACAGACATGGCTTTGGCCGGAGACCAGGGGACCGGGTCTGCCCAGTGTCTCTGCCCTGTCTCCTCAGGCCCTGGGGTCCGCCCCCGGACCCAGCGATGCCAGCCCTGCTCTGGCCCGCCCTCCCTGCCCCGCGGTCTGGCCTCGCTCCTGGGACACAGCCAGGGTGAAGCTCTCCCGGGGCTGGGCTGGAGCTTGTCCAGGGTCAGGGCATCGCTTCCTCTCTTTCACATGGTTTTAACTGTTTACAGGGGACGGTGATCCTGGGCCCTGTTCCCTATGGCAGAAGCTCCCCTGCATTGTGATTCTAAGAGAAGCTGGCTGATTTTGGGGGGGTCTTAATTTCTGGATTCCATTGGCCAGCGCGTACCTCTGACCCGAGAGTTGCCCCGTGTAGCTCGCAGGCAACCTGTGCTGACCGCGGTGATCTCTGCATCCTCCCTTTCCTATCTCTCCGCTGGGTCTCCGCGCTGGTGGCTGGCCCCCTCCCACCCCAGTCGTGCCCGCTGGACATCTGGGCCCAGGCCACGCCGTCCTCCCTCTCCCTCTGTTCCTGCACGTTCAGCCTTCCCACAGCCCTGTGGCCTCTTCCCTGAGGTCCCGACCCCCTCATCCTGCCCTCACCCACCCTGGACCCTGGCCCTGCGTCAGTCCGCTGGTCTGCGTGTGGCGGCCCTGCTGGTGTCATGCAGTCACCATCTCACGGCCCGCCCTGTCTGACGGGAGGCCCCCTGGGTGTGAGGGCCCGGCGACAGTCCCGGCGAGCCTGACCCCCACCTCGGCGGCCCCGGCAGCATGTGTGGGGCGTGGACATCTGTCAGGTTTCCCTGTGCCGCTGTGTCCATGTCGTAGTGAAGAAGAGGTCAAGCCTCAGTCGCCCCCTGCCGCCACCAGGGCAGTCCCCCAGCTGAGGCAGGTGTCCCCGATGGCATCGCAGCTGGAAAGGGGGGCGAGAGGCCGTCCTGGGCCTGTAGTTTCCTTGTCAGAACACGGGGGGCGCTGCTCTTGGACGCTCTAACTCCAGGGTGAGGGCTGGTCCCGCGGGCCCTCTCCGCTGCCGGGCAGTGTCCGAGCTGCGTGGTCAGCTGCGAGGACCGAGGAGAGACTGGCTCCTAGGGGGACGGGCCTCAGCCGGCATTCCCGGGGGTCTCCTCCGCTAAGGTAGAAGCCTTACGGCCGCCGCGGGGGCGGAAGGCTGTCTGGGTGCTGGGCTGGGACATTTTTACCCCCCCACCCCCACACCCCATGTGTCTGCAGTTGTCCCCAGGGGAGCCCGCTGACAGCCCCCTCCCCTCCTCTCCCCTTCCCCGGTTCCCAGGCAGCACACCCCCAGGGCTGGTGGCCGGGCCTTCGTAGACTGCCAGCACACCCACAGCCACTGTGCTGGGGGGCCTCCCGGGCGGCTCGCAGGCACCGGGCCCCTGCACCCCAGCCAGGAAGGGGTCTGCACCCCACAAGGGCCCGGCGCTGCCTGGCGGTCAGAGCTGGGGCTGGCGAGCTGTGTGTGTCGCGCCCGCTGAGGCCGTGAGCCGCCGTCCCTGCGGGGTGAGCTCGCCCGCTTCGTAGGGCTGCTGTCCCCGCCCCCCTGCCCTCCTGGGCTGCTTCCTCCACCTCTCTGAGGGCAGCTTCGGCCCCGGGTCTGAGACCGGATGTCTCGAAGTTGGTAAGCCCGGTAAGCCCGGTAAGCCCGTGTCATCTGGAGAGATGCAAGGATCCGGGGTCAGGAGCACACCTGGTGGGGGAGGGGGCGGTGTGAGCCCGTGGAGGGCTTCGAGAGGTGTCCAGGGAAGACGGCCTGGGAAGGGAGGACGGGTGGCCTCTGTCCCATGTCCGTGGCTTTAGGAATCATCGACGCGCAGACCTGGAGGATAGGAAACACTTTCGGAGCCACGTCTGTCCTCCCGTCATTTCACACTGCGGTGAGAGGCTGGGAGCCGGTGGTGCCCGAGCCCCGCCCTGTGTCGGTCCCATAGGAAAGCTCCCAGCAGCCGCCCTGCTCCACAGGCCCCAGCACCCCATTCCTGTCCAGGCCACCCCGACTCTTGCCATCACGGACAAATCCGTGTCGATTTCCCGGAGGCCTGCCCAGGACTGCCTCATCCAGGCTGAGGTCCCAGCCCTCCGGGGCCCGGGTGGGCAGTGCAGACACACACGGGAGTCCTCCTCCTCTGTGGCTCTGTCATGTGAAGGGCCCTGTGTGTTCTGTCGGTGGCCAGGGGTGCCCTTCCTGGGTTCTGCGCATGAAGCCCCCGTCTTATGGGCCTGTTTGTGTTTCTCTGCGTGGAATCCCACGGGGCAGGCAGAGCCTCGTCGTTTAAGGGAAGCAGACTTTGCTTTCATGGCCACAGTGTGTGGCCTTTCCATCCCCCAGGACTTGGTGGCGTCCACGTAACATTCAGTAGACTTTTTAAAATTGAATTAAAACTTACACAAGATAAAATGTTCTCCATCTTTAAACCTCAGTGGTTTTTTATATCTCCAGCAGCGTGTGCAGCCATCACCGTGATTAATCCAGAACCTTCTTTTACCCCCAAAGAAACCGCACAGCCATTAGCAGCCATCCCGTCCCTGGCCCAGACCTTGGCTGCCGTGGATCTAGACACTTCTGTCTGTGGAACCACGTGGCACGAGGCCCGGCACGTTTCAGAGCTTTAGCTCTGGTGTGTCGTGGTCATCGGCGTGGACCCTGCTTCAACCTCAGTTGCTGGGCGTTGGGTCGTTTCTGTCCTGGGACACCTACCGCACACACGTGCACGCGCTCCCAGGCCTGGGTTCCTGTTTCTCTTGGCGGCATGGGGGCGCAGGGGCCTTCTTGAGTGGCTGCGTCCTGCTTTCCTCCCTCTGCTGTGGCTTTGTGTGCCCCGGGGCAGGCTTGGCGTTCCTTCCCTGCCCTGGGTGACCCGGAGGGCAGCCCCATGAATGCGTGTGCTCCCCTCTGCTCTGTCCTAGCCACCCAGGTGGACCCAAGTGACCTTCAGGAGCTGTTCCAGCAGACATCGGCCAGTGTCTTCCGAATCAACTCCAGCGGTGAGTCAGTGCCAGGCCCGGTCTCACGCCTCCCTGACCTGGCCATCGTGGGCCACTGGGCACGCCGCAGGGGGTCAAGATGACATGGGGTGGTGGGCGTGCCTGTGGCCATGCCCTGACTCGGCCACCCTGCCGCCCGGGCCTGTTGTCGGTCCCAGGAGAGCACTGCGGTCTCAGGGCGGCGTGGGGGCGGCCCGTGTGCAGTCTGGACAGGTCCCCCTGGGAAGGTGTGCCTCGAGCCTCCCTCCAGTTGATGGCACAGGCTGACTCCCAGCTCACCGGGATCAGGAGGGAGTGTCCTAGCTCGCCCCGTCCACAGATCTGCAGACCAAGGGGACCGGGGGTGGCTTGCCACACCCTGTGGGCAAGGGCTATGTTTGCCCCTGAACCCTGAGCTCTGGCAGGTAGGCAGGAGAGTGCTGACCGGGAGAGGAGAGAAAGCTCGCTCTCCAGACCCAGGGGGGGCCCCCAGGGGCAGCTTCCTAGAGCTGGGAGCCCGTGGGTTCTACCTGGGGGGCTGCTGGGGGCCTGACTGGCTGATGTGGGCTGGGGCTGTGGTAGTGTCTGTTCGGCCCTCTCCACCCAGAGTCACTGTGTGGTCTCCCCAGCCTCGGCCCCCATGTCCTGGGGGCTCCTTGTCCTGCTTCTGGGGCTGGGGGATGCACCCTGGAGTCTGGGAGTCACCTGGTTGGGGTCCTTCTGCCCCCGATGCACGTCCCTTTCTTTTGGCAGTGACCTCCCTGGAGCAGAGCTTGCGGTCCCTGGGGACGCCGAATGACACGCAGGAGCTGAGGGAGAGCCTGTGAGTGTGGGATCATGTGCGTGCCTGTGGGTGTGCACACGTGTGCCCTGCACCCGCTCACGGCCTGCCCGTCCACAGACCAGCCCCCGCCTGCCGGGACCGCATGCACGCCCCACACTCCTGGGGGCCGGTGGCGCTCACACCCAGCATCCCCGCCACCCACGCCACGTGGGAGCCCAGGTGTTTCTGGCACACTGGCGCAGACCCACCCCCACACGCCGGCGTGCACTCAGGTGGCGGACGGCCTCCGCTTATATGCTTTTTGGTCCAAATGTGTGTGTCACACCGCAGAGCTCGGGCAGGGCCTGCAGCCTTGTGAGCGCACCTGCCGGCACGCTGCGGGACCCGGGGTGCCCTGTGCATGGGCAGCTGGCGTGTCGTGGACACCCAGGCGGGTCTGCGCTGTGGGGGTCCTGTTGGGCTTCCCTTCCGCGTGGCCCAGAGGCCTGTCCCCGGCTGGATCGGGTGCGGCAGCCGGCCTCTGCACAGGAAGGCTTCTCCGGAGCTGCGTCTGGGGAGAGAGAAGGGAGATCTCTGCAAGGGGGCTATCCCGGCTGGCACGGGGCGGGGGGGCGGCTCTGTTTAGGCCCTGCCACCCAGGGCCTGGTGATGTTTTATGAGAATGCCACGTGATCCCAGCACGGCCCGTGTGGGGGGCCCTGAGCAGGAGCCCGAGACCTGCAGTTACACCCTTGTTCCTGGCACCGCCTCCTTGCCGGGGGGCCCTGGGTTGGCCGCGCCTACGCCTGCTGCCTGGGGAGGACGAGGTGTGGGGCAGTGGGCCACGTGCCCCAGGGGTGTGGGCTGTGGCCAAGACCACAGTCTCTTCTTGGCACTGATGGGTATTGGAGAGGCCACAGCCCCTGTCCATCTATCCATCACCCTGTCCATCTGTATGTCCATCCATCCAGCCACCCACCTGTATATTCATTCCCCAACCTGTATGTCCACCCACCTGTCCATCAGTCTGCCCACCCGTCTACCTGTCCAGCCTGCACTCACCCACCCATCTATCCATCCACCCACCCAGGCACTGGGTCACCCATCCGTCTCACCCAACGCCTGTCCATCCAGCTTTCCTCCTGTCCGTCCACACAGGCTAACTGGGACCGCGTCTGCCCAGTGTGGGGGTCCAGAGCTTAAGGCAACCGAGGGCCCTTTGCCGATTTTATGTACAGTTTTATCTTTAATTATTCCTTTTCTTTGTTTGTTTTTTAATAACGTACTGTTTTCTGATTGTGAAAGTAGCGTACGTTCGTTATGGGAAATGTGGCCACACGGGACGTCTGAGTTACCATGTCAGTATTTCCTGCCAGCCGCTTCTCGCGTCCTTACGCATCTTGCAGAATTGGATTCCAGTGAATAATGTTCCCGACGCCGCTTTCTGCCGTTAGGAATCTGGGGTGCATGTGCCCTTATTACAGACTGGGGGCGTGCTCTGCAGAACTGTGGAAGACGCTGTTGCATCTGGGTGGGTAGTGAGCTTGGGGCTGGATCGTCAGGCGCTTGCCCTTTCTCAGTATTGCAGCCCAAGTTCCGGGAGCCATGCTCTGCGGGGTCCTTCCATCCGGGCCCATATTCAGGCTTGGTGCCTGGAGCCGCGTCCCCGGGGTTGAGCGGCTGGCATTTTCAGCGCGTCTCCAGGTCTGCCTCACCCAGCTGGCCGAAGGCTGATGTCACCCGCATGGGTCGGAGAGGAGCGTTGGCTCCTGCCCTTCCCTGCCCGACACCGGGCCTGCCCGTGGGATGGAGTGTGGCTGGGGCCACTGCCCTTACTCCTAATCCCTCTGACCTCAGCTTTCAGACCCAGAAATTCTGGCTTTAGCACTTTCCTGTGTCCCCCCAGCCAGAACCTCATTCCCCCTGGAGCCCCTGTGCCTGTGGGGTGGCCTTCAGGACCCCTTTCACGGCGGGATTGGTGCAGACCGTGACCGTTAGCATTTGGGAACGACTGAGGCCGGCATAAGCTGCCAACTCGGACTTTTCTCCATGTTGACAGTGACTTTTTATTTTGTCAAGTAAGGACTAAAAAAAGTTCGCCACCGTCCATGATTGCCCTGTCTTTATAGGGGATGGAAGACCAGACTTTGCAGTGTGATAGGGTGGGCTCTGATCTTGGGAGAGAGGACATTCTTTCAAGATGAATGAATCTAGCAACCGAAGAACCTCCCAGAGTTGAGCCTGATTTTCTCAGTTTGCATGAGACACGTGTGGGCTTTGCCGTTGTGTCAGGACTGAGAGGGGACCCTGCCTTGGGCACGCTGCCGGGGCTCCCCGATCAGCTGACGTAGCTGGGTTGGAGATCTCTCTCCCCCGTGGAGTGAAGCTCAGTGGCCGTGGGGCCTTGTCTGTCTGTCTGTCTCGGATGGCTGGGGTGTTCCGGGAGCCGTGTGTGAGCCGTGTGCTTATGGCCAGGGGCCTGTCCCCTCAGCCTCACGGGCACCCTGTGGGACAGCCCTGGCTCTGGTCTGGAGGGCCCTCGGCACAGCCTTTAGTGATGGGGCTGAGCCCTCACCTGGCTGCGGTTAGCTTGTGCTTACAGCAGGCGGGAAGGCTCTTCCTGGGCTGGCGCAGAGGGCTCCCCAGCTCTGGGGCCCGGGTGGTCCCGCTCCTCCGAGTGCGCGTGGGGGCTGGACTGCACTGCCTGCCTCTCACAACATGCTCGAGGCCCATGGTGGTCAGAGTGCAGCCGAACTGTCCCCTGTCTATCTGTGGCATCGGAATCTGTGAAGGGGCCCGTGGGCTCCAGCCTCGCTAAGACAGGGAGGGCCTGCATGGGGCCTGGGGCACAGCAGACCCCAGGGGAGTGGTCATGGGGGCCCTGGGGACCGCAGCGGTCTGGGTGCCCCGAACCAGGACTGGTGGACCTTGAAGGGCAGGAAGCAGAGGCGGGCGGGAGGCTGTGCCCGGGTGCGTGGGGGTCCGTGCCAACCCCTCGCCTCTCCTGTCTCCACCTTCACATGGGGCGCTCTTCCTCTAGCTCCTGCCTGATGCCCTCTTCCCGAGGCTGCTGCTCTGCTCCCTCCACCAGGAGCACCTCTCCGGCCACAGACAGCCCCAGGGCAATGTTTGGGTACACGTCTGGAGGCCTATGGGGCAGGGCACCCCCGGGGATGCGTGGCCTGTCCCACTGTCCAGTGTGGCCTGCCTCTTCTACTCCCGAGCCCCTCCCTCAGGGAACCCCACCCCTGGTGCCCCATCCCCACCACGCTCCCCACACCCCACCCCGGGCCAGCTCAGCAGTGGGGCCTGGCGGCCAGCCTGTCACCCCCGGCTGTGTCCCCGGCTTGGACGTGGGGGCCCAGACCCTTCTGGGGGTGTCCTCTGGGAAGGAGGTGATGATGGCGTCCATGCCTGGTTCTGGGCTCAGCCTGCAGAGATCCAGTCAGACCTCGCTGCGGCAGGAGGATGCCCCAGAGCTGCGGTGCGGGTGGAGGGAGCCCTGGGGGGATGGCGGATGGCCTCAGAGGGCAGCAGTACCTCCAGAGCTCCGAGCCCCGCCCTGCCCCATGTTGCTGGAGGATGGCCTGGCCGGGGCCCCAGTGACTGGCCTCATCCACCTGCCTCACAGGGGTGCCGGTCCTCATTTGATGGTGGAGGCCAGGCCCGTGGCAGGCTGCCCCTGTCCCCGTGGGGTGCTGAGGGCCTAGTCCTGTCCTTGGAGCCGGCCCGTGGGCCGCTGCTGCCCTCGGCGCTCCTGTTCTCCGTCCTCGCCCACCCCGACAGCACCCCCTCCTCGGTTTGCAGTGCTGCGGTGAGTCCGTGTTTGTGGGCTTCCAGCCTGGAGAAGGGAGGTGACCACACAGTGTCCCATCCTCATGTGTGACACAGGGGCGGGTCTCCTGACTGGTCATCTCAGTTATGGGGGCCGCTGCATGCACGTGCTCTCACGTGACCCTGTGCAGGTCGAGGGGCCCCGCGTAGGGGTGTGTGCGAGATGTGTCTGCTCGGGGTCTGCCCGCTGCTGCCTGGGGGGCGGGGTGGGGGCCCCGGTGGCAGGATAGGGCCCGCAGTGCCCCTGGCTCCGAGTAGGCAGCCCTCTCCTCCCCTTGGCAGGATCTGTGTGTCCGGATTGACTTCGAGGCGATCAGGGAGGCCTGGGTCCCACTAATCCAGCATGGGGTGGGGATTAGAGCTCTTGGGGCTTAGTGCTGACAGCCCAGGGCTGCTGCAGGGGCGCCGGGCTGGCCCTGTCTTCCTCCTTCCAGAGCTCAGACCAGCTGGGTCTTGCACCCTGGGTGCTACTCCTTCCAGCCAGGTCACGAGTGCAGCGGCTGCAGAGACGGGGCCAGGGTTTGCGTAAGAACCAGAGCTCAGGAGGGAGTGGGACACACATCCAGCCTGCACTGTCCTCTGCTGTTAGCGGGCGTCTGCAGTGGCTTGGGCCCCCTGAGATCCGCCACTGACCCCGTGGGGCTGCCTCTGGGTCCTGGAGCCTCCGCAAGCACGGCAGAGAACGGAGGCGGGGGAGGGAGAGCTTCCTCGGGGCCGCGGACTGCTCCCTGGGAAGTGGGGTGCCGTGCACCATCCTGACCCGGGGACGCTGTCAGGATGGGACAGGACGCTCAGCCCCATCTCTAGGGGAAAGCTGACAGCAGCCCTGGGGCCAGACTGCAGGCCTGGAGGCCTGGGGGACTGGAGCGTTGGGCTGGCGAGCCCGTGGGGCAGGGGCCGGGAGGAGGCTTGCGCTGGCTCCGGGATGTCTGGGGCTCAGCTGGGAGGTCCCCGGCAGCATCTGGACGCTGGCTCTCACGCAGCTGGGGCTCCCTAGGGCACGGCGGCCTCATGGGTGCTGAACTTCATCAGTCTGGGGCTCAGGTGCGAGTGCTCTGGTGAAGAAGGGGAGTGAGCCAGTCCAGGTTCAAGGGGGAGGGACTCCGCTCCACCCCTCTGCAGACTGCCCTAAGCGCTGGGGCTGTAGCGGGCGTGTTCACGGAGTCCACAAAGGAGGGACCTGCAGGCTGGGGCGGGCGTGTCAGTGAGGTGGGCACAGGCCAGACCACGTGGGCCTTGTGGGCCTGGCACATGGCTCGGGCTTTATTTCCAAAGCAGTGGGAAGCCAGTGGAAGGTTCTAGAACACAGTGGCCTGGTGGATGGCCATGAAGACAAGTTGGAGAAGCAGGCTGTCATTGTGGGTGGAGGGAACTGCGGGAGAGGCAGGAAGGATTGCCGAGCAGGGCCCGAACGGCCGTTCCCTCAGCCTGGTGGCTGGGGGGCTGAGCTCCTGCCTGACCGGGGACCCCCCTGACCCCCTGCAGCTGGGACTCCTGGGCTTTCCCAGTGGCAACGCTGCCGGGCTGGGGGATAGCCTTGCCGCTGCCTGTGGGACTGGCTAAGGGCAGGCCCAGGCGCTTGCCCCGGGGGCTTGGGGGTCGGTGGGCACTTGCTGGGCACGGGAGTTTCTTCCTGGTTTCCTGGAAGCTACTCAAGGGCACGGCTGTAGGACAGGGGAGCCCCCTCTGGCTGGCCCTCTTCCACACAGGCCTTCCAAGTCTGTGGGATTCCCTCTGGCCCAGGGGCGGAAGGGGGAGGGGTCTTTGGACGAATCTGAGAAAGACCAGGGGAAGATGGAAGGGGACCAGTATCTGCTATTTTACATCCTGCTGGCAGAAGGGAAAGGACTGGTGATGCTGGGAGGACACAGGGCACATGATGGTGCCCACCTGGTCATGGCTTGGACCTGCCCTTCCATCTTCTGTGCTGCTGAGTAGTATTCTCCCCTTTGTGGACCTCCCTCCAAATCGGTGGATGGAAACCTAATCTTGGGGGGGGGGGGCTAGGGGACAGGGCCTGAGGACAGAGGGGTCCTGCAGGTGCAGACTTCACCAGTGGGCTGAGTGTCCACGTGAGAGGGCCCCCGGGGAGCTCCCTGGCCCCTTCCAGCTGCGAGGCCGCCCTGGGGAGGTGCTGTCTCTGAACTGGAAGGTGGTCCTCATCAGACACGGAGGCCGCCGGCGCCCTGATCCCGGACTTCCTGACTGCAGCCTGGGAGCAGACGCGTCCGCTGTCTCTTAGGCGGCCAGCGTGCGGGCTGGACGTGCCATTCCCTGATGGGTGGCTGGCCTTGGGATGGTTTCTTCTTGGTCGTTCTGAGGAAGGCTGCTGGGAGCCCGTGCGTGGATGGCGATCTTGCGAGGACTGAGATGTGGGGTTGCTGGGCTTGGCTGTGTCTGATGCTGGGACGCTGCCCGACCGTTCCCATGGTGGCCACAGCGCCTCACCTCCCCCAGCAGCGTGTGAGGCTTCCGACTGCTTGTCACACCTGTGACCGTGGCCGTCTGGTGGGGACCAGGTGCTGTCTTGCTGGGATGCTGATGTGTATTTCCTGATGGCGACGTTGAGTGGCCGTCTTTTCCCAGGCATAGTAACCATTTGTATGTCTTCGAAGGCGTATCTCTTCGGACCGTTTGCCCGTTTTCATTTTTTTTTTTTTTTGTCTTTTGATTGCTGAGATACTCCTCCCTTCTAGAAGCTTCTAGCCTGTGTAGACTGTGCTCTCCTGGGCTTTTGCCTTCCCCTGGCGTAGCTCTTGAGTCACTCTCCTTTGCTGCCTCCTCCTCCTCCTTGTTCCAGCCTCTTTCCTTCTCTTGCTTCCTTCCCATGTTGGAACACACATCCACGGAGTTCCTGTGCCCGCTGTCCCCCGCAGAGACGTGGCTGCTGGCCACGGTCATGCCTCACCTTCCCCCGCCCTGGCCTTCCTGCCCAAACGTGTCTTCTCCCTGCCCTGCTCCTCCAGAGCTCCTGGCCTGATTGCCCGCCCCGGCCACCTTCACGTGCGACGCCGCCCCTCACTTCGCCTCCTGACCCCTGCCTCCCTGTGCCGCTCGGCCGGGCGGCCCCCCTTCTTCCGCGGACTTGCCTGACCACCGGAGGCTGGGGGGCACCAGGGTCTTGCCGGCTGCCTGCTGTGTGTCCCGCCTGAGCCCCGGGGACTGCAGCGTGAGGCTGGAGTCCAGGCTGATATTTTTGTTTTTAGCAAGATTACCCAGTTCTTCCAACACGGTTGGAAGGATTATCCTTTCCCTCTTGTGAGCACATTGGCACCTTTTGGGGAAAGTACTTGATCACGATGTGCGGCCGCACGCGGGGTTATTCTCCCTCATGGGTCCGCGTGCCTGTCAGCACCCGTGGTCTTCATCACTCACGGCCCCTGACCGCCGTCGCGGGCCCTCCAGCTCTGCCTCTCTCTCTGTGAGACCCTTCCGCCTACTCCTGCTGCTATGTACGTCGGTGTCAGTTTCAGAGCGCTTGCTCGATTTCTGCTCTTCTCACATCCTGCTTTGACTTTGACTGAGATTGCATTGACTCTGTAGACCAACTCAAGGAGAATCGACGTCTTAACCATCTTGAGTTTTCCAGCGCGGGAATACGGTCAGGATTTCTCTGACGTGTGTGTTCTTCTCCATGTCTTCCTGCAGCTCCTTATGTGCTCAGTGTGCAGGTCTTGTGTGTATTTTATTCGGTTTATCAGGAACAGTTTCTTGTTTTCTTATACTATTATAAAAATTATCATCATTTACATTTCGCTTTGCGGTTGTTGGTCGTGTGTACGCAGAAATATGTGTGACTTTGTGTGTTGTCTTACGTCCTGGGACTTCGTTAGAGTCTCTACAGCCAGCGGAGCACGTTCCCTTCTTTGCTCCAGTGTTCCTGGAGTTTTTATAATGAGTATGTGTCAAATTTTATCAAATGCTTTTTCCGTGTAGTTTATGGAGAGGGTTTTCTCCTTTTAAAATTTATTCTGTTAATATGAGAATTTTGTTTATTGTTTTTATTATTATTATTATTATTTTTATTTTTATTTTGTATTTTTTAAGTTTTTTTTCAGTGTTCCAAGTTTCACTGTTTATACCCCACACCCAGTGCTCCGTGCAGTTCTTCCCTCAGTGCCCACCGCCAGGCTCTCCCATCCCCCTCCTCCTCCCCTCCAAGACCCTCCGTTCTCATGCTTCATCTCCCTCTCTGATTCACCCCAGTGCACATTCCCCTTCCTTCTCCCACTGTCCTCCATGTCACTCCTCATGCTCCACAAGTAAGTGAAACCATGCGATACTTGACTTCTCTGCTGGCTCATCTCACTCAGCATAATCTCCTCCAGTCCGTCCGTGTTGCTACAAAAGCTATACCTGTTCTCATTCATTGTTTTCTGAGTATTAGGCCGACCGTGCACTCCTGGGATGAAATCCTCTTGGTCGTGATCTATTGTCCCCTCCACGGGGGGAGGGGGTGCCCTTCAGTCAAGGGAAGGGGGCCGGGGCCACACGGACGTCCGGAGGTGGCCCATCTCCATGCTGCTTGTTCTAGGCAAGAACCTCATGGAGGACGACCGCAGCGTGCCACATGTCCGACGCAGACCGCCTGTGCCGCCGTAAACACAGGGGACCGGCACAAAGTGACACGGGAAGGAGGGCCACAGACACAGAGCGGCTGTGGGGGGGGGGCAGCGCCCGCCTCAAGCAGAGAAGTCGGAAAGTTCAGTCATTAGTAAAACAGTTACCGGTAGTAGAAACAGAAAGGGAACAAGAGAGAGACCAGGACTGCACATCCAGCATGAAAAGACTGACTAGGAAATGTCGTGAATCTTATGACAATAAATTGATATTTCATAACTAAGATGAACCAGAAAAATGTCTCAGAAGACATGAATTCTCAAAACTGACTTGGGAAGAAAGGGAAAACCTAAGTAGCTGTATGTCTGTGGGAGGACGTAGGTGTGTCCTTAAGAACATTCCCACAAACGCCCAGAGCAGAGTCTGGGGCGCCCCCGCGCGCCCCCAGAACGCGGACCGGCCACTGGCCTTTCGTGGCACCGCGCCAGCACCGCAGCCTGGCCCGTCCCTGCGAGCACGGTAGCGCGGGTTGCCAGCGAGACGTTAGACCACAGGCTCTCCGGGTCTGTGACGCCGTGGGCACCGTGGAGCGGGGGGCGAGCGCTCTGTGACGTGTCCCCTGCCGGGAGTTTGTGGCATCAGAGCAGAAGTAGAGAGGGCGGTGGGAGCAGGGACAAGTGTGGGGGGGGGCGAGGCTGCCCCCCTAGAGAGGTGGACCGTATGAGCCGTGTCCAGTGTCCTCTGTGCGGGCGTCTTTTGCTGGCCACCAGCCCCGGGTATGGCTGCCTGTGCCCGCCGTCCATCAGGTGGCTGCCGAGGTGGCAGGGGGCACAGGCATTGAGGCAGGGGTCTGTCTGGCACGGTGAGAACAGGTGGATGAGCTGACAGGAGTGGGGACTGCCCGAGCACGCGGCCATGCCCCTGGAATGGGACGTCCCAGCTGCCGGTTGCTGTGGGACAACAACATGATGCTGTGCTGGGCAGGAGGGCGCCAGCGGGAGCCTGGTTGGGGATACGTGGGAGCAGTGGGCGAGAGGCAGCCTGAGTCTGGGTCAGCCCCCGAGGGTTGCACTCCTCTTAAGAATGAGAGCTGCGGAGGGGCGGGTGACCACCCGACATCCAGGTGGAGGGGGCTGTAGGCGGGGCCGGGTGTGGGTGTGTCTGGGGATGGTGGCACGCAGGTGACCTAAAGCCGCGAGGCTAAAGGAGAGCGAGCGCTCAGGAGGTGAGCGTGGGGGGCGGGGAGGGGGCTGGTCCAGATCCTGAGCTCCAGGCACAGGCACAGGAGGTCAGGGAGGCGAGGAGCCAGCAAAGCTCCCTGCGCAGCATGGCCCCAAGTGGGGGGCGGTAAGGAGGGGCGCAGTGGTGTGCGACGATGTGAGTGAATCTGAGGGGAGAAGCCATGTCCTGCGGGTTCCCATGGGGGGAACTCTGCCCAGCCGGCCTGGGGGTCCTTCCATCCTGCCCGCCCCTTCAGCCCCGGCTCTATGCTGCAGCCTCTGTGTGGCCCGAGGGCAGGTGTCAGGGACCTAGGCCCAGGTCACATGGTGCCCCTGCCCCTGCCACACGGGGTCCTGCAGGGAACCAAGGGGACATCAGGCTGTGGCCCGGAGGGTCAGGAGGGCTCTTCTCTGGAGCCTGTGCCTGCAGAAGGCCCGAGGGCAGAGTTTGCCCCAGCGTCACCCCGTCCAGGGGACTGTGGTCACCCCCAAACAGGTGAGGCGCCAGTCATTTCAGTCCCTCTGAGCTCATACACACAAGCACAGACCCCACACCTGGGCCCGGCCCGCGGGGTGCTCGGGTCTGGAGGTGGGACAGTCATCCCGGCCCGCGAGGGCTGCGGTGCCCGGCCTTGCTGACCCTCGGGGGCCCAGCCGCGGTGGCCCAGATGCGGTTTGCGTGCGGGGCGTGCGGCGGGCTGCCGTGTGGGGAGGGGTCCTGACCCTGGCGGCTCGGGTGTGACGTGCGCTGCGGGCCGTCCACCCCGATCCAAGCTCACCCTTGTCATTCTCTCCCTCCTTCCTTGCCCCTGTCCCTGCCTTCTCTGTGTCTGGGCCTCTGATCCTCGTCCCCTCCCATGGCTGCCCTCCCGTGCCTCCGGCTCTGGTCTTCCTGCCGGTTCTCCTGCTGCTGCCTGTCCGATCACCTGCTGCCGCCTGGCCCCTCTCCACGGCCCTCCCGCCCGTTGTCCCCTCTCCATCCGCTCTCTCTCCTCTGGCTCCCTCCTGCACCCGGGCCTCAGGCACATGACCCAGCAGGAGGCCAACAAGAGCATCGCGGCCAGCGCCAGCTCCGTGAGGCAGATGACCGAGCTCCTGCGGGGCTGCTCCCAGGTATGTGGCCCTGGAGGCCGTGGGCGGCCAGGGTGGGGCGGGGAGGCCTGGGGCTGGGGGGCCTCTAGGGAGACTGGGGGCCCAGGGTGCCTGCCCGGCCTGGGACACAAAGTGCAGCCTCTCCAGACAGAGGCTGGACCGTGGCGTGGAGGGTGCACGACAGCTTCTGAGACAGGCCTGAGAAGCTGCCATGGCCGCCACCCACTGACCGCAGCAGTCCGCTGAGCAAGAGGCTGGTGCAGACGCTGTGTGCGGCCTGGTGCTCCGGAGTGCCCAGGAAACGGCAGGGCCTGAGGCTTGTGCAGCTGGGAAGGGGGCTCGGGCGGGCTGCAGGGGTCCCAAGGAGCTTTCTAGGGCGATGGAAATGTTCTGAAACCGGCTGGTGGTCACGGCATGTCCGCCTCTCATAGAGACGGAGGCCTGGACGCAAAGGCTGAATTGGGCTTCGGTTCCTAAGGTGTGTCCAGGCAGCGCGCGTCCGCTCTCCGTGGCAGGGTGGACAGTGTGTGCCTGCCGTCTGTGGCTGCAGGACCTGGGTGGTGCTCTGCCCCGCTCACGACTTAGCCATGGCCCCTGGTGGTTCAGGACGACGTGCCAGGGCCTGCTCGTGGACGCTGGTAGAAATCGCGGCGGCTCCTCGCAGGAGGCAGTGGTGCAGCCCTACCTCGGCGCCCACACTGCGTGGCGGGGTGGTGTGGGCGTGCCCCTTCTCTTGCGTGGCCTCGCTCTGCACTCGGGCCCCGTGGGCTCCATGCGTGCGCGTGCCGACCCGTCCAAGAGCGTGTCTCAGGCGCGTCCCGCAGGCAGCTCTGCAGGCGTTGCTTGTGTCGGGCACTCCTGGCCGTCCTGCCTGTGGCCGTCTTGGGTCCTTTTATCTGGAGGGACGCTGAGGCCCGCAGTGTCCGTGCGAAGCATCTCAGCGGGGCAGGAGTCTGGGCACTCTGGTTTCTCTGGGTCCACAGTCCGTGTTTTCTCCTATGTGCACCACGAGGGCTGAGACTCAGACCTTGAGTTCCTGGGGGGTTAGGGGGATTGCCTTTAGCCTGATGTGTCCTTCCGTCTGTCCACCCACTGAGGGAGCCACTATGTGCCTGCCCATCACCCATGTAAGAACCCAGCAAACACTGATGGAACACCTCCTGTGTGCGAGATGCTGGGAGAGGGACCCAGATGAGGCCGGACAGCGTGGCCGAGAGGGGCTGGAAGGCTCCCTGCTCCCTGGGAGGAAAGGCTGTGCCCGTCGCAGGGACTGATGCTGGGTCGCACAGCCAGAGAGCGCTGAGGAGTCCCTGGGTTCTTGGCTCTGCCCGGGACGCACGTGGGTGCCTCTCACGGGAGCCTGTCCTGGGCACTGCAGTGGGCTCCTCAGATCCACAGTCTCAGCCCCGCCAGGCCCCTCTGAGAAGTGCCCATCACCAGGCTGGGGCCCCCACACTGTGGCCAGCCTGCTGTCCTACGGGGGCGCCCACGTGGCGTGTGGCGGCGACGAGGGGCGGGCCCCGAGCTCAGGGCCGAGTTCTGGCTGGGGGCAGAGAGAAGCCCCCCGGCAGGGCCTGGCTGTCTGACTTGAGATGCAGGGTCTGTCTCTCGGGGGCAAGAGGGCCCAGGAGTCCATGTTGTAGTCCTGCTGCGAGGGCCGGGGCAGTGGTGTGGCTTTGTGCCGATATAGTGTGGAGAGGCGGCGGGGTCGGGTCCCGGCGGCCTGGTGGTGCTCACACAAACCCGAGTAGGCAGCGCTGGGTCTTGGGGTTCACTCGGTTGTCCCCTGGCTTGGCAGTGTGTCTTCAGCGTCCGCACTGTGCCCGGGGTGACCCGGGGCACCGAGGTGCGCTGGCGAGCAAGACGTGCAGGGTGGGGCTCATGCACGCTGCTGAGCGCCCGGCGGTGGGAGGAGGTTTGGTGTGTGTGGTTCTGACGCCGGGGGTGAGACCCAGTGCGGCGTGTGATTAGCCGTAGGGCGTTGGGGTCCGTGGCCGGGCTTCGTGGCTGGCTCCAGCCCCGTGTGGTGGTGAGTGGGAGAGGAAGGGGGCATCCCCCAGGGGGTGCGGGGGACCGGAGCACCCCAGGGATGGGGCAGGCCGCGGGGTGGGACGGGGCCTCGGCTGTCCCTACAGCCCATGCTCTCTCTTTGCAGCAGGAGTGTCTTCAGCTGGACCGCCTGAAGGCTCAGCTCTCCGATGCCATCCAGCGCTACGGCGTGGTGCAGAAGGTGCGGCTGCCCAGACAGGGCTGGCGGGCTGGGTGGGGTGGGCCTCGGGCCCTGGAGCTCCCCGTCTGGCTGTTTCACCCCTGGGTTGGCCTGGTGGGGGTCCTGTCCTTGCCCCCAAGAGCAGAGGGTGGACCAGGCCTCTAGACGGCCCACAGTCGCCAGGAGCCTCAGGGCGCATGTAGCGAAGGACACTGACCAGTGCTGCCTGGGAGGCCCCTGGCGGGTGGGGGAGCGGGGCCCCCTATTGACAGGTGAGGACCCTGAGGCCCAGGGTTTCTGTGTGGGGGAGGGGCCCATCCCGCCTGGCAGCCAGCCTTCCCGAGGCCCAGGACAGCTGCCAGGCCTTGTCCACGATCTTGCGCTTACCTGACCGCTGCTTCTCTCCTCCCCACTATCCTGTTCTTCCTGTCTCCCTCCCTTCTTTAACAGAAAATCGCGGAAAAGTCCCGAGCCCTGCTTCCTGTGGCGCAGAGGGCCGGCACACAGGTAGGGGCCGAGTGATCACGTGGCCCGTGGGCGTTAGGTGACCCCGCGGCATCCCCGGCTGCTCGTGCTCGCGGGGCTGGGCGCAGGGTGGGAACACTGATGGCAGAGACCCCATCCCAGGGGGTCCCACTTGGCTGAGAGCCTTTTCAAAAACCGGCAGGCATTTTGACCGTGGTTCCCTGGCATGGGCTGAGACAGAGTCTGCGTGCGGACAGCTCCGCGTGCTGTGCGGGCTGACTCGGACCTGACTGGCCCTCCTGGGAGCAGAAACCGGTGGAGACGGGAGGCGCGGCCACGCCCAGACCCCTGCGTGGGCGGGACAGACCGGCAGTGTGGCAGCCGAGGGCTCCCCAAGGCGGGCCGGGTGTTTCAAGCCACAGCTCGTGGGACCCCTGTGAGGAACAGGATACACTTATTCGGACTCATGTCATAGCACAGTTTTGAAAACCAAAGACAAAGAACTCTTAAAAGCAGATTAAAGCCTGAGAAAAGAAGTTGCCGTTTCTCAAGGAGCGGCAAGACCCCATCCGGCATCTGAGGTCGATGTGTGGGTGCTGGACGGCAGCGCGGAGGCATCTTTTTAAAACGCTGGGAGGGTATTGCTCACGTGTTCTGTGCCTGCTGAGAACATTTTTCAGAGATCAGGGTAGAATGAACACGTTTTTAGAGAGGCATAAAGCGAGGGAACTCACCGTTGACAGAACTCTGACCGGAGCAGAGGGAAGGGGGCTGTGCCTCCTGGGAATGCTGACGTGTGGACACGCCCGACTTCACTTGGGCCGTTGAACGGTGCTCCCCCCGTGGATCTTAGATGCGGGGCAGGTCCGAGAGCCTGGCCGGCAGGACCACGGGCAGAGGAATGAGCCATGCGGAAGGCCACCACGTCCAGGTCCTTGGAGCAGCGACGGGAGCCGTGGCCCATGGCAGCGGGGCACCTCGCCTCGTGCGAGGGACGCTGAAGGACAACACGAGATATCAGTTATCCAGTGAGCTAATAGATCCCTGAGATAATACAACAAACCTGATGAATTTAAAAGAAAGCCAAGAAAAAAAAAAAAAGGAAAAATCGAACAGGATGGAAAACAGTAAACAAGTTGTAAATGGCAGATTTATACCAGATTTGCTTGTGGCTCCATTAGAATGGCTCGATCCCTCCTCTCGGTTAAAGAGGAATCCAGAAACGTCTTGGGAGTTAGAGGACAGACAGAGATACCCCGTGAAACCACAAAGCGAGGAAGACTGGTGTCCTGCGTACGAGCCGAGCCAGAGTGTGCAAGTCCGCGGGGGGTGGGGGCCAGGTGGGGGGCGGGCATTGCTGCCTTACAGGACAGTGCGGTGATGCCATGCGGGCCACGGTTCTGCCCGCCTGCTGATAATTTGGCCTCCAGATATGCAGGACAACTGACGGGTTCAGAGGAGAAATGGTAAATCCCCAGTGAGAGCTGGAGGTCGGGACACACCGGTCCAGATGATGGAGGAAGGAAACAGGAACGTGCGGAGGATCCGAAAGACTCAGCCGGTGCAATTAAAGAGCACGCTCTTGCCGGGTGGTGGCTCGCGACACGGTGACTAGCCGCAGGGGAGCGAGCGTGTCGCCGGACTCCAACGCCGCTCTTCGCACATTGCCGAGGGATGGTACGACCCCGAGTATGTTGTCGGACGCGTAGTTCGACTCCCATTTCATACCAAAAAGGCAATTTCCCAGCTTGGGAGTGAGAAGAATAGAATTTGAAGGAACCCACAAATCAGAGAAGAAATCCCAGTGGAAACTGGAAGCCATCATGAAGGGGACAACAAAGACTGCAACAAATCCAGACTTGGGGTGCGCTGAGGCAGAGCTCTCAGTGCGTCCCTCAGAAGGAAGAAAGCATGAAAGTCATGGGGTCGGTCTCAGGCTCAAGAAGCTGGGACAGCAGCACCGAACTGAATTCTAAGAAGATATATAGGAAAGCAGAAATCCATGAAATATAAAATAGATGCATATTGGACAACTACAACAAAGTAAAAAAAAATTTTTTTTAGAAGGATTCATAACGAATCCTGCAAGATTAGTCACAAAACAGAGAGAGCACACAGATCACTAGTACCGGGAATGATTGACAGGATCACGGGTACCACGCACTAGGAAAAAATACAAGTTTGAAGTACTGTGATACCGCTTTACGTCAATAAATGTGATCGCTTAGGTGAAACAAATTTTTTTTTCTTTTTTGGAAAAAAACATAAGTTACCAAGACATACAGAAAGTCTGGAAAGTCCGGTATTTATTACAGAAATGAAATCAGTAATTACATGGTATCAGTTGCTTAAATTCCACCAAGAAAACTAAGACCTAGGTGATTTCATTGGTGAATTCTTCCAGATATTTGAGGAATAAATATTACTAGCTCACACAAACTCTTAAGTAAGACACAAAAAGGTGGAACACCTCTCACCGTGGGCTAAGGGGCCAGCAAACCATGATCCCAAATTCCTGTGAGGGTGTCAAGGAGGAAAGTGACGTGCTCTGTCACAGGCGTAGCGGCAAGACCCTAACCAGATGGCTGATAGGCTCGAGCTAGCAGTATAGAAAAGTGTGATACACCATTCTACAGTGGGGCTTATTCTGGGGGTGCGGAGTTGGCTTATGCGCAGAAATAACCCACATAAGCCGCCATGTCCGTGGAGTGAGTCTGCTCGATCGTCTCCGTGGGGAGCGTGAATTCCAGTACCCGCCGCGGCGCGGGGCAGAACGCTCAGCAGGCTGGCGGTAGGAATGGCCTGTCGTCTGATGGCAGGTGTCTTCAGAATCCCAACAGTTAGCTCCGCACTTACTGCTGAGATGTTACCTTCCCTCCAGAGACTGAGGGCAAGATGCGGGGTCTGGCACACGGAACAGAAATGAGAGGCGCAGGAAGATTGGGGAGGAGGAAGCCCCCTCATAGACGACATAACTGCACGTCATTTTGTGGATTCCCCGAGGCTTCTGCCCTTTCCATGATTTTGAAATGAGTTGTCTGCCTCTTTTTTGTTGATTTCTGAGAGATCGTCGTATATGAAGTCACCTCACTGGGAAAGGGGGTGAGCCAGCAGGAAACTCAGAGGGAAGAAGCGAGGGTAACAGAGTTAGCATATGGGGAAACGCCGCGTGTGCCAGCAGGACAGTGTGCAAATGAAATTTAAGAAGTCATACCATTTGTGAGAGCATCGGGACCCGGAACAGGCCTTCCGGCCGCTGTTGGAGCAGGCGTGCTGCGAGCGGTAGGGAAGGAACGTCGGTCAGGGCCTGATGATGGGTCGGCCAGGTTTCGAGCTGGGAAAAGGGATCCTGTTGCTCAAGTGGCAAGTCCCAGTCCGCCACCTCCAGCCTTATGTCTTGGTGTTGGAGTCACCGAGGGGAACAGTGCATTCAGTCCCTGTGAAGAGAAGAGCCCGCGAGATGGGCTCCCGCCGGGGGCGCGGGCCCCTGCAGCCAGCAGGTCGCTCCTGGCAGTTGATGGGCTTCATGTGCCCGCCCTGTGTGGCAGCAGGAGAACCCCGTCCTCTCCCCGCAGGGGACAGACGCAGCAGTGGGCTTGGCCAGGTGCCATGGGATTCAGGTGCTTTCGCAGAACAAAGGGGTCTGCGTCGCCTCTGAAACAGGGAGAGACGTTGTCTTACGAGCCAGCGCGCCTGGCACAGCTGTGGGGCTCTGTCTCCTGGTGAGAAAGCGCTCCGGGCTGCAGTCTGCTCTGTGGCTGAGCGGGGCCGGGAGGCCGTACGCCCGAGGCTGCCGTGGCCAGCAGATCCCGCCCCAGGTCCCGCAGCCCAGGCACAGGAAGCACTGCAGCTAGAGCGCCGACCTACGTGCAAAAGATAAGGCGGTGAAGCTTCTAGAAGACACCGCAGGAGTCTGTCGTCACGTCTTTATGGTGAGCAAACGTTTCTTGCACAGATGAAAACGTACCAAGTGTAAAGTAGATGTGCTTGACTTCCTTAGATTGACACACCCTTCAGTGAGTGCAAAGGAACTGACCGCATGAGAGACCGTGTCACGTACGTGTGTCTGGGAAGGACTGATGTCCATAATATATGAAGATCTCTGGGAAATCAACAAGAAAGAGGCAGACGGCTCATTTCAAAGCCATGGAAGGGCAGAAGCCTTAGGCACGTCACAAAAGGGGGTGACCACGTGGCCGAAAGTGCCTGGACATGTGCTCAGCAGGTGTCATCAGAAGCAGGCTGAGGGAGCCCACGGAGCTCGACCACTGCCCGTCCCCTCGCACCCACCAGAGCAGTGAACGCGCTCAGCCTTGCGAGTGCGGGGAGGCTGCGGGGCAGCTGGGAGCCTGTGCCACCGGGAGCAGGAGGACGCCACCCCTCTGGACCCTGAAACGCTTCCCGGGTTCTCATGTTCTCTTTCCTGTGACCCTGCAGCCCCTCCCCAGGTGTGCAGCCCGTGGAGAGGTATGTGTGTTCACCCGTAGTCGCGCCGAAGGCGGCTCGGGGTGCTGGGAAGACAGCCAGCCTGTGGCGTGGCTGCCAGATCCCTCGTGCTGGGTTCCCGCACGGAGCCTATGAGCGCCACCGTGCCACCTCAGACGGAGCGGGGAGAGGGCCGAACCAGGCCACAGCGATGGGCGGTGCCAGAAGGCAGGCTGTTCCCTTGGTGGGGGGCAGCGTGAAGACTGGGGGGCTGCGTCCTGGCGATGTGTCGTGCCTGAAGTCTTTCCTCTCTAAGAATTTAGACCTGTGTGCTTCTGATTTCTGGACTGCGGATGTGTTGTATTTCAGACACATGCCTTAAAAAAGGAAGAGAACGGTCAGCCTTGTTTCTGAGAAATTATGAAAGATGAGATTATTTCCAGGAATTCTGCAAACTGTAGACAAGGAAATGACATGGGGGAGGCGGCATTGATCTCAGACTTTGGGGCTGCTCTCTGTAGGCCGGCCATCCCGGCCAGAGTGAGGGGCGCCCGCCTTCCCCGGCTGAGCCGAGTGCCGGGCACGGCCGGGATCCGTTCAGCCGTCTGGCGTCAGGCGTCCAGGCCGGGGCCGCGGTCCGTCTGAGACCGGGTCAGGCCCAGCCAGCGGGCAGTGCCGGGGGTGTCTGGGCGGAGTCCCGCCTCTCGCTGGGGACAGTCCATGGGCCGTGTTGCCGTCCGCTGGCTTGGCGTAGGTTTCTGCCAGAGCTCCTCGTCCGCGGCCACGGCGGGAAAGTCAGGCTGCATGTTCATGTGCAGGCTGGAAGTCCGTTCGTCCTTCCCCGCCGGGCACAGGGCAGGGGTGCCCCTGGCCTCTGGGTGCCAGTACTGCTATTTCACGTGGATGTCGGGGGAAGGATCGCCGTGGTCATGCCAGTTCTGACAGTCTGGGCTCTGCCGCATCTCCAGAAACTTCCGTCAGCTAACAAACAGAGTCATTTATTATCGGAGAAACTGATGACCAGCCTCGGGCCGCTAAATAGAAGCAGTTTCCCAAGCCCAAGACTGGCTCGCACCCTGACCCCTGCCCTCCCACCAGGGCGCAGAGCCCAGGGTCAGAGTGCGCGAGAAAGTGGCCCGTTTCCCAGTGGCCCCAAGAAGCCCCGGAGCCCTTGTGCCTCCTCCCCGCCCCGGCTCTTCTCACGGGAAAGCACGCTCAGCCCCGCGGTCCAGCAGTCTCGCTGGCTGCTGGGTCTCTTCCGTACAGAGTGGGCCCCAAACCATCGGCCTTGGAGGGAGGAGAAAGCCGTCTTTGTTGACGGCCTCTCGAGCTGGAAAACCATCACAGGGCTGTCTCCTCCGCACCGGCCCTAGCGCCTTGCCAGCACATCCCCAGTCCCCAAATTGGGCCTTTGTGAGGAGAATAAAGGGGCGCTTTCTGATCCTTTCGGGAGATCAGGTGTCCAAGCCATTTCTTGCTGCCCTGTCCTGTCGTGAGCCGCTGGGGGAGGGCGCATCGTACCTGTGCAGGTGAGGACGGGCAGGCCGCCTTTGTTCCCAGCTGCTGGGCCGGCTCCAGGAGCAGAGTCCAGGGAAGGTTGCCTGGGGTGTCCCGGGCACATCTGTCACCCAGTGTCCTAGCGCTGCTGCCCGTTGGTCTGTAAGGCATCGTGGCGGTTTTTCCAGTTCCTTCTCCTGGGGCATGTGCTCGCTGTGAGCCTTCCTGTGTTTCTGTCCCCGGGTGCACGGACAGGGGCCCTCAGGGATTGCCGGGCATACTTGGGAAGCTTCCCAAGCGGCATCCCCAGGGGGCCTGTGTGGTGTGGCCTGACCCGGGCCCAGCCCCTGGGGGAGGTGGCAGTCGTGGTCCTCTCTGGGGGCAGCCGGTCCCTCACGGCTTCCCCTCTGGCTTCCGCTGGCCTGTCACCTTCACGTGCACTTGCTGACGCAGCGAGGTGTTTCCTCCTGCTCCCTCCTTTCCCTGACTCCGGCGTGGCTGGCGGCCCCATGCTGTGGGGTGCACGCGGGGCTGGGGGAAGCCGGGGAGCCTGCCAGGTGGCACAGCCAGCGAGCGTTGTGCCCTGGGCCTTGCCGTCTGGGCTGGGGTGCGAGTGTCTAGCGAGGAGACCCCCACTCGGCCCCTTTTCGCAGGAGTGGGGGTGCCCGTGTGCACCCAGAAGGGACACGGACCGGTCCGACCAGCGGCGCAGCTGTATGGTGAGCGCCTGGGACCGTGGGTCCCTTGTCCCATTCTGTGGATGAGGACACTGAGGCCCTGAGCGTGCGCTGCTGGGCCAGAAGCCACGGCTCGGCTCCCTGCCAGCCCCGCCCGCCGCCTTCCGCCCACACCGGGAAGGGGAGGCAGTAATTGCCACTTTGGACCACTAGTGCTTGTCAACAGATTTTTTAGATCTTTTATTTTATGTTCATTTTTCCACGGGTTTATTTCTGTAAAGGCCTCTGCCAACGTTGGGGGAAGAGGTTCCGCCCGCGGTAGCGTGGTGTGGAGGCAGAACGTCGGCTTTGGAAGGAGCACTGGGTTAGTGGGGGCCTCTCCATCCTGCAGGGCTCCCGCACCGCCCCCTCTTCACCCGAGCGTCACTGTGCCCACCTTACAGGTCATGAGCCATGCTGCAGAGAGAGAAGCTGGCCTCCCGCCTTGTCTCCGCCGTGGCTCCCAGGGGTGGCCGTCACGTGGTCATGGGGGCCTTCTGCAGGCCTTTGTCCAAACTGGGCTGAGATCACTGTGACTTGTTGGTTTCCGTGCTCGGCCAGGTCCATCGGTATGTGGGGCTCTTGGCATCTGTCCGCTGTGCCCCCAGGCCTGGTGCAGGGCAGGCCAGCACGGGCCTGGAGAGGGTGCGGGAAGGGTGGGGCTCTCCCTGCTGCCCAGGCCATCTGATGGCTGCCCGTGGCGTGGCCAGCCTGCCCCAAGGCCCCGAGTGGCACAAGAGGGTGGGAAGATGGTCTTGTCAGGGAGGGAAAGGAGCGAGCAGGCAGGTGCAAAGCCTCCTTCTGGGCTGCCCAGTGTGGAGGGTCCTAGAGACATGGGGCCTGCAGAGGGAGGCCCCGAGAGGATGGCCAGCCCGGCACCTCAGTCCTGGCCTGTTGCCCAGACACACGGAAAGGGCTCAACCAGGATTCGGTGCTGGCATTGGGAGCCTGGGAGGGGGTGGGAGGTGTGCCTTGCCCTCTGTCCCCGTGCCAGTGTGACCTGTGGGCAGGAGGAGGGTGCTGTGGTCACGGTCAGCACCTGGGCCCAGACTGAGGGCAGGAGTGGAGCCAAGGAGGCCCGGGTGCTGCTTGGGGTCCAGGGTCAGCTGTCAGGCCGGCCCCTCCCACACCCCGGCTCTCAGGTGCACCGTCCCCTTTGCTTCTCACCCTGGAGCTCGTCTGTGTCGGAGCTGGAGCCTGGAGCACCAGCTTCACGTCCTGCCTGTTCTGGGCTCCTTGGCCTCTTGGCTTCAGTGTCCTTATCTGTAAAATGGGCTCAGGGCTCCTTCGCAGGGTGGTCGGGGACAGCTTGCTGGGAGGAGCTTGGCCACGCTGGGAGCACGGAGCGGGGGGTTGGCAGGTGGCTCTGCCCATCCTCCAACCTTTTCTGATGCCCTCTTACCCCCTTCTCTTACACACGTACACTCCCATGTGTGCCCACGTGTAGCTCTACGCACACCCCAGCTCGATGTGGAGCTCGGCTGACCCGGGAGTGGGAGGCTGGGGGGCAGGCCGTGAGCCGGGGCCGGCCCCTGTGGGATGTGCAGTGTGGAGACAGCCCCGCTTGGACTCAGAGCCCCATGAGAGAGCAAATCAGTAATGGAAGGGAAAAGCCACATTTTATTGAATTCCAAAATTCGATACATTAGAGCAGTCAGTACAGACTGAAATGACAGGAAGGGCCCTCTGCACCCCTTCCCCGGGGCCCAGTCTCCACGCGGGCGTGTGCAGGCCGCCCGCCCCCGGTGCCGTGCACGCCCTGCTGTGTGGGAGGCCACGGCTCCAGATCCGCAGCCCCGGCCGGCAGCTAGACCCTGCCCGGACCTGCGGCTGCCCCCGGAGTGGACTTTCAGTGGGCCCACAACCCTGTGGGAAGCTGCACTTTGTGTCCACGTGTGAAGAGACGTTTCTCGGGGCTTAGCAAAGCTGAGGATGTGAGGGGTCCGTGCTGCAGCAGGGCTGTCGGCAGGGGGCCGAGTGTGCCCCGAAGCCAGGCCTAGGGTCGCCCGCGGTGGCTCTAGCAGCCCAGTGAGCGCATCCCCCCACGCGGCAGGCCAGAGGCCCCGTGGCTGCATTCCCATCAGGGCTGCAGAACCCGGGCTGCGGGTCTTCTTCCCTCTGAGGGCGTGGGCTCGGGGGGCCTGCGGACCCCTGGAGGCCCCTGGTGCCCAAAGCCACGAGCCTGGGGAGCCACTGTGGCCCGGGCCGGAGGCAGCTGGGCGCTCCGTGCTGACTGGTCTGTCTCTATGGCCAACAGAGCCCCCGGACCCCTTTTGCTGAGCTGCCTGATGATGGAAAGATCTTCAACGGGGGTGACAGCATGTGGCAGGGCCAGGAGCCGGCGCTGCTCGCAGAGATCACGGAGGAGGACCTGGAGGCCATCCGGCTGCGGGAGGAGGCCATCCTGCAGATCGAGGTGAGGCCCTGGCCTGCTGAGCGCGTGTGTGCACGCTGGGCTTGTGCGAGTGCTGGGGCCACTGGCCTCTTACCCCAGGGTGCTGGAACCGCACTGAGAGCGCAGCAGGGACCCTGGCTCTGCGAACTGGGGGGCCTGAGCCCCCGTGTGTAGCTGTGGGTGCGTTCTCTTTCCCATGGGGCCTCCGCCTCCTCACCCTCCCGGGAAGTTGGAGCTGCTTCCTGGGGCTGAGTTTCCAGACACATGTCCCCTGAAAGCAGCTTGTCCTAGAAAAACAGGAACCTGGGCAAGTTGGTAAACTGAGTCACCAGCCCAGGACCTGTCGCCGTGTTTGCTGCCCCACCGTGGACGGAGGTGGTCGCTCCCCCAGGGAGGTGGGGTTCAGCCCCCTTACTGCCGGGCCCCCCCCCACTTCAGCCACTGCCTCTGGGAGGACCCGCCCCCCTACGGGGGAGGTACACCGGCTTGTGGCCCGGGCAGGAGGCAGGATGGGCTGCTCCTCTCTGCGGAGACATCTGGAGGAAAACAACACACACACACACGTGCGTGCATGCACACACACACACACACACACACACACGCACGCACGCACACGGAGAGCTCTCTCCATTGGCATGGCAAGACCGGCTTTCCACCAGAAGCTGAGAAGGCGATCTGAGCATGGTCGCCTCTCCAGGACCTGCTTCCTCTTCGGCTCAAGAACTGAGGTCCCTGTAGGAAGGGCCCGGCAGCGCCTCTGACGCCCCGTCTGTGGGAAGTGGGGAGAAGGAGCAGAGATGGGGGGCAGTAGGCTGTGCTTGAGGACTAAGTGCAGGGCCCCGGGTGTGAGGACATGGACGGCGTGAGGGCTGCCCGAGCGAGAGGCCAGGAGCCCCTGGGCAGGTGGGGGCCTGAGCTGAGAGTGAAGATGAGGGAGGAGCCTCCACACCGAGGTTCCTGGGAGCCCCTGATGTGAGTGGGGTTTCTCCTGCATCACACAGCCCAGGCCTGGCCCTGCTCTGGCTCTCTGTGTGGTCACTAAGCAGAGGGTGGGCTTTACCAGGGGTGGTCAGCCCCCCATCAGCCGAGAGGGAGGGGCCTGGGGCCCCAGGCATCCGAGGACCCGGGGAAGCGTGGGAGCTGCCGAAATTCAGCCAGTCCCTTTTCAGCCCTCAGAGCCTCGGGGCAGTGGGTGGGGTCAGCAGGGGGACCATTGTGGCCAGCCTTGCGGGGAGCTTGTGTCTCCATGTGGACGCGTGGTCAGCCCTTGCCTGTGGGTCTGTCTCCTGGACCGCGCGGCGGGCCCTGGTGACGGAGGCTCTCAGCGCAGACAGGGAGGGAGGGGCTGGAGGCCTGAGGGCAGGTGGCTGGCCGGCGCCCAGCTGCTGAGAGTGCCTGGGTGCTGGCTGTGCACAGTTACGGAGGACGCTGGCTGGTGCGGGCCAGTGTGGGCAGCAGCCTCAGGGCAGACGTGGGCAGTGGCTGCTACCGCGGCTCACAGTTTCCTGTGGAGGGGAGCAGGCTTCTTACCCATCTCCCCAGTCTGCCCCCCGACTCTCCCCTTTGTCCCCTCCAATGCCATGTGCCCATCCCCCTTCCTCCGGCTGCTGGCCGGTTGCTGTCTGTCTGTCCACCAGAACCAGCGCCCCCCCCTGCAGTGGCCATCCCCCCCAGTGCCAGGCCTGGGTCCTGCACCCCTGTCTGGGTTGCCCTCCTCCTGGCCGGGTGAGGGACCCGCAGGTCACCTCTCGTCCTCGCGTGGCCCCCACGGTGGGGGATTGCTTGTGGCTGGCAGAGTGGTTGGCTCACTGTCCAGGTCGGCCCCTGCCTGCCCAGCCCCGGGCCGACTTTTCAGCAATGTGGCTGTCCAGGGGTGGGATAGGGGCCTGGAGCCCCACAGACGCAGTGCCAGCGCCCCTGCCCTTTCCCCGGTGGCTCCCACGCGGGCTTTCTGTGCCTGTGCCCTTGCCCAAAGCCCTCGGCC